>CAUYQV010123907.1:0-75965 GCA_963574575.1 Galagoides demidoff | reverse complement strand
CTATAGATCAAATCAGTATACTTGGGATTCTCATTACCTTAGCTATTCATCTTTATTTTTTTGATGTTTCATGATGATTAGTTTTTTAAATTAGATCATAAACCAAGAACACAGTAAGTAAAGCAAGCAGACAGCCCTCAGTTGCATGTTATGTCTCTGACAAAGGTTTAATAACCAGTATCCACAGAGAACTCAAACATATTAGCAAGAAAAAAACCAAGTGATCTCATCTCAGGGTGGGCAAAAAACTTGAAGAGGAATTTCTCTAAAGAAGATAGGCGTGCGGCCTATAGATATATGAAAAAATGCTCACCATCCTTAATCATTAGAGAAATGCAAATCAAAACTACTTTGAGATATCACCTAACTCCAGTAAGATTAGCCCATATCACAAAATTCCAAAACCAGAGATGCTGGTATGGATGTGGAAAAAAGGGAACACTTCTAAACTGCTGGTGGGAATGCAAACTAATATGTTCCTTTGGGAAAGACGTCTGGAGAACACTTAGAGAACTAAAAGTTGACCTGCCATTTGATCCTGCAATTCCTTTATTAGGTATATATCCAGAAGACCAAAAACCACATTACAACAAAGATATTTGTATCAGAATGTTTATTGCAGCCCAGTTCACAATTGCCAGGTCATGGAAGAAGCCCAAGTGCCCATCGATCCATGAATGAATCAATAAACTGTGGTATATGTACACCATGGAATACTATACAGCCATAAAGAAAGATGGAGAGTTTACCTCCTTTGTGTTTACATGGATGGAGCTGGAAAATGTTCTTCTTAGCAAAGTATCTCAAGAATGGAAGAAAAAGTATCCAATGTACATAGCTCTATTATGAAACTAATTTATAGCTTTCATATGAAAGCTGTAATCTGGCTTGGCGCCTGTGGCTCAAGTGGCTAAGGCACCAGCCACATACACCTAAGGTGGTGGGTTCAAATCCTGACCCGCCAAACAACAATGACGGCTGCAACCAAAAAATAGCAGGGTGTTGTGGCAGGCGCCTATGGTCCCAGCTACTTGAGAGGCTGAGGCAGGAGACTCGCTGGAGCCCAGAAGTTAGAGGTTGCTGTGAGCTATGATGCCATAGCACTCTACCCAGGGGGACAGCTTGAGGCTCTGTCTCCAAAAAAAAAAAAAGAAAGAAAGAAAGAAAGAAAAGAAAAGAAAGCTGTAGTCTAATTATAGCCTAAGAATATGGGGTGGGGAAGGGCGGAGGAGGGGGCTGGATAGGTGGAAGGATGGTGATTGGAGGGAACACCTCTATGGTTTATCTTACAAGGGTACAAGTGAATCTTTCTAAAAGTGGAATATAAATGTCTTAACACAATAACTAAGAAAATGACATAAAGGCTATGTTGCCCAGTTTAATGAAATTATTTCAAATTGTATACGAAAACACCACACTGTACCCTATGATTGCATTAAAGTACACAGTTATCATTTAATAAAAGTAAAAGTGGTGAAAACCAGAAGATAAAGGAAATATTTCTTCACAGTGCTAAATAAGAATTGATGCTAACACAGAATTAAATATCAATTTCAAAAATGTTATACAAACAAAGGCAAAATGCAAAGATTTTTCTGGTCAAATGAAAAAAATACTTAGCAATCTTATAATCAGTCAATCTATTATCCTGAGCTCTAAGGCCTAATCTGAGGAAAAAGTAAAAAGGTCTAAAATGAACAAAAAGTAAATGCAAGAAAGAATGACATGAATGGAAAGAAGAAATATGGGAGTATATCAGGATAAACACGAACCACAGGTAATGTTGATAAACATAAAACACAGAGGAAGATGGTGGAATTAACTCCACATAGATGATTCATTTGATTTTTATGTAAATGAGTTGATTTCCCGTGACCACAATAGCAAAAGCCTCCCAAGAGAAACATCACAAATAAGAGGATTTTTTTTAAAGGTAAAAAGAGTAGAATAAACTACATAAACCCTGACCAAAAGAATAGTTTCTGTACTAATACCAGATAAAAATAGACTATAAGATAAGGAACATTGCCAGGGATAAATTTTTTGCAATAGCAAAAGGTAAGTAGCAAGAAGGTGTAACAAGTACAAATTGGTATGCAGCTAAAAACACAGCTTCATTAGATTTTTTTAATGGACTGACCAAAAAGGAAATATAGACAAAGCAGAAAAATAGGAATATTTAAGCAAAATTCTCCATAAATGCAAGAAAATGCACACAAAACATTCATGAAGTTATTTAAGACAACACCTATAACAAATTTCCCTTATTGATATAACAGGAGAAAGTACAGTCAACAGCTGCAAAATACACATCCTACTCAGGTGCACATGGAACATTTTTCTATGTGCTGTCCACAAAGGAATTCTCAACAAATTCCCAAGAATTACAAGCATAAAATATGTCTCTGAATACTAAGAGTCCAAGCTAAGAAATTAAAACCTAAAATGAACCAGGTAATTTCGATATGTTTGAAAATTCAGCAAATAACTTTTAAACAACTCATTGGTAAAATAACAACAGGAGCTAGAAAATACTTTGAGATGAATGACAGTGACCATATACCAAATCTTGGAATAGTCAGGCAAAATTAATTTGCATTTATTACTATATAGGAAACACGCAAAAACCAATACATCAAATGTCCATTCAAGAAGTCATTTTATTGATTATAATGTCCTAAGGTTCATCCATAGGTTCATCCATCCATTTGCAGTGAATGATATCAAAACATCCCCATAAGAACATGAAATTATTTGTGAAATTAAAGTAATAATAGGCATTAAGTCCTCCAGGTTTATGCATGTTGTCATAAATGAAAAGATTTCCTGTTTTTAAGCCTGAATAATACCCATGTGTTTGTGTGCGTGATGGGTTCAAAATTTCAGTTATGCAGGATGCATGAATTCTGGAAATATAATGTATACCATGGTGACCATAATTCATAATACCATATTGGGAATATATTGTATATACCATATTTATATATAAATTATGTATATAGGGGAGATATATACACATACATACATATAATATGTGATATTGGACATGTGTATATATGTACATAGATTATAATGTTGTCTATATCCATTCATTTTGTGACAGACTGATAGACATTTATGATAGTTCCATAACTTGATTATTATGAACAATGCCTCAGTATACACACGAGACCAGATATCTCTTCAAGATATTGATTTCAGGTATTTCAATGTATGCCAAGAAGTGAGATTGCTGGACCTTAGGGTAGTTCTATTTTTCATTTTGATTTTTTAAGAACCTGCATAATGTTTCTCTAATGACTCTGCCAGTTTACATTCCCACCAGTAGAGTGCAAATGTTCTCTTTTTCCCACACTGAAAGGCAAATACCACATGATCTCACTTATAGGTAGAACCCGAAGAGGTCAACTCATAGTGGTAAAGAATTGATTGTTCAGTACCAAGAGATGACTTCAGCTAGATAGGAGGAATACATTCAAGAAATCTATTGTGCAACCTGATGACTATAGTTAATAACCATGTATTTTGTTCCTGAAAATTGCTAAAAGAATAGATTTTAAGTATTCTCATCACAAAAACATGATAAGCTTTTGAGGTAATGCATGCGTTGAATGGCCTGATTCAGCTATTTCTCAAAGTTCTGTGGCTTTAGTATACTAACAGTTTTACCATCAATGTGTATCCCAATACATCAAAACAAAATGTTGTACACAATATATTTACATAATATTTATATGCCAATTGAAAACTTGATGAATAAAAACCCCACACTGTACCCCAGAAGTGCATCAATGTACATAGTTACCATTCAATAAAAAAAAAGAAAACTTGATGAATAAAAAAGATTAAAAAATTAAGATTTTATTAATCAATGAAATGATAAAAATATGAAATTGGAAATTTTCAAACTGAGAAAATACTCCACAATACATATAAATAGAAAAGATTTAGTGCACAAGATTCCTAAAGAACTCCAATAAGTTGATAATAATAAAAACAGTAAAATATTAGTAAAAGACATAAATACACATTTCATCAAACACTGGAACAAAAAAGGGGATCCAATAAACATAGGAGAATATGCCAACTTCAATAGCCATAAAGAATGCAAAATTAAAACTGTAATAAACTCATAGTATTAAAGAACTACCTTAGCAACAATGTCAAATATCTCACAAAATCAAATATTGGAAAGGATGCACAGCAATAGAGCTGTTATGCCCTGCCAGGAGCTATGTTACTTAGAACACAGCACTGGGGAAAATTGAAAGCACCTGTAAAAGTGAAAGTACAAACATTCTCCTTAAAACAAAAGAATTGTTTTCAGGATGTCCATAGCTGTACTATATGCCAAAAAACTTCAAAGAATCCATGAAATGGGCCTCTGACTGAATGATTCCATAACCCATGATACATTCACACTTGGAATAATACACAGCAGGGAAAATGATGAGACCGAAGCAACAGGCAGCATCATTATCAAATTTTAGAAAGGTGACATCATGGACAAAATTAAAATTCAGAAAACTATGTATCATAAAGCATAATTCTAATAAAAGTAAGGAATAGGAAAATCTGAATGATATATTTTAAGGATAAGTTCAGTTTCAGAATTACCTCTGGGTGAACACAGAGAAGCAGCATCAGGGAAGCACAAACACATAGTTACAGTGGATAATATTATAGGTAAAAGGGTAGAAAATTTACAAGTAAATTACAAATATGATCGGGTAGGTATGAAAGTAATGAAAATTTAAGATAGTAAGAGTTCTAAAATACTTTTTTATTGAGGACAGTACACTTTCTGGGCTGGTGAATAAAGCCCTTCCTCTTATAAAAAAAAAAAAAAAAAAGCAAGCAAGCAAGCAAGCAAGCAAACAAGAAAGAAAGAAAGAACACTTTCTGTTCATTAAATCTCTGTATTTGTCCATTATAATATCTGCATCTACTACTTCATACCCTCTCACCGGTATAGATTGTGAGTATTATAGGTAACAAAACTGAACCATATGTGGGATTTATGCTAGTGACATGGGTATATTTTAGCTACTCCTATTACAAACCAAAAATTGAGTAACTATATGAGGTGATGAAAATGTTCATTTGTTTTAATATACTAACAGCTTTAATACATGATACTACATGTATCACATAACTCCATGTTGTATATATTAAATATACACAATAACATTTAATTTTTTAAATGTGTGAATAGTAACACAACATAAATAATGTTATACATTACAATGAAAGCAATTCTACGTTCTTCCTGATTTGTGATATTTCGAGATGGCTATCAATGAGAAAAAAAAATTATTTTATAAAATTGGAAAACAATTGTATTTATACCACAACAAATCATCTTTAAGTCTTTAAGTATAGGATTTTAATTGAACATAACAGGAACACATGGATTATGCAAAACAACATATTTCTCTACCCACATCTACACATTCAGGAAAACAAAGTAAAAATCCTTACATGAACTATCAGAAAGGGAAAAGTACACATGATAAACTCCGAGGAAATTCACAATAATAAACCAAAGTGAAGTATATATCTCATAATCAAGAACTAGACTGTTTTCCTCACCATCCACATTTCATCCAACAAAATGATCCACTGACAGCATCTTTAACAATAATATTATCTGCTGGCCAAATGCCCTGAACTGGAAATGCATAGACAGTGACCCAAAAAACAGACGTGATCTTAGCTCACAATACATAGTACAGAAACAGAAAGTTGCTTGGCTGATAGAATAATGAACATCTGAACTTAAAGTCCACTCTTTTTGCACATCAAATCTGTTCTGCTAATGGACAAATTGCTCTCTCATGAATGAGAAAGTAAATTAAAAAAAGAAAAACTTTGGGGCGGCACCTGTGGCTCAAAGGAGGAGGGCCCTGGCCCCATATGCCAGAGGTGGCGGGTTCAAACCCAGGCCTGGCAAAAAAAAAAAAAAAAACATTGTTTTCCCCCTTGAAAGGTTAAAAAAAAAAAAAAAGAACACTTTCTTCTAAGTCCCATTTCAACATACACTAAGAAAAATATAGTTATAATACGAGCTTGGTTTTATTTTTGCTTGAAGTAGCATTCCTGTGCCTTTTTCTGCAGAATTTACAGAAGAATTTCTGTAGAATTCTCTATTAGATTGATTCTTCAGAATTTCTCTATTAGATTGATTCTATACTCAAAAGATAATTCATTCCACTATTCTGATGACTTTGTATAAATGAAGAGAAGCAACCCCATAGAATCCATTGAATAGACATTATCCATCATTAGAATTTACTGGCTATGTGTTGCCTTAGAACTGGTGCCAACCATGGTCAATATGAAGTAAATTCTTATTCCTTCTATGGTTCACTTTTTACACCAGAGTTTTTTCATAGCATTTTTAATCTCTGAGTTTCTCAAGCTATAGATCAAAGGATTCAACAGGGGAACAATAACTGTATAAAATACAGCCATGAATTTATCAATAGGGAAGGTGGACACAGGTCTAACATATATGAAAATACAGGGAACGAAGAAGGAGATGACCACAGTGATGTGGGAACTGCAGGTAGACAGGGCTTTGTGCCTCCCTTCCTCACTGTAAGTTTTAAGGGAGTTTAGGATGACTCCATAGGAGATGAGGAGAAGAATAAAGACCACCATGCAGATTGCTCCACCATTGGCAGCCACAGTGAGACCTATAAAGTAGGTGTCCATGCACGCAATTTCCAATAATGGATACATGTCACAGAAGAAGTGGTCAATGACTCTGGGGCCACAAAAAGGAAGATTGTACACAAAGATAATTTGAACCACAGAGTGCATAAAACCTCCAGTCCAGGCCAGCACCAACAGAAGGATGCACACCTGTCTTTTCATGATGGTCAAGTAGTGCAGAGGCTTACAGATGGCCACGTAGCGATCATAGGCCATCACCGCCAGAAGGAAGACCTCAGCTCCACCAAACAAGTGTTCTATAAAGAGCTGGCCCATGCAGACTGAAAAAGAAATTGTCTTTTTATCACAGAGAAGGTCTACAATCAATTTGGGTGAAATGGCAGTGGAGTAAACAACATCAATGAGTGACAGAGAGGCCAGGAAGAAGTACCTTGGGGAGCCCAAGGAGGGGCTCCTGATAATAGTCACCAGAATGAGCAGGTTGCCCACCATCGTCACAGCATATGTGACCAAAAACATTACCAATAATGCTTTTTGCCCATCAGGATCTTGAGTAAGTCCCAAGAGGACAAATTCGGTGACATTGTTGCTCTCTCCCATTTACTCTTCTGTAAAGTGTGTGTCAGAGCAGAGAGCTCAGAAGAACAGAACCTGGAATGAAATAGTGAACAGGGCTGTGAGCACATCCACAGTGTCTTGGAGCACATCTTTTTCATATCTTCAACAGTGGTTTACCCACAATACACATTTTGTGTGTCCAAGTGAGTCCTCCTCTAAAGCTCACAGTAGACCTTTCTTCACAATTCCATTTCTCCCCAGGTGATTTTCTGTGGGGCCCACATATGAAAAGTTCCATCTCTAAGACTTAGTAGATATTCTATAGAGAAGAATAATTCAAGAACCCAACAATCATACACACTTTATAGAAGAACTCTTTTTTAAAATATGTCACTTCTTTAGTATATTTACAAATAATAGGTACAATGCACTGGTATGTGGCCCACTTCTTAGGTGAGGGACTCAACTGCAACTCAGATTTTACCTTACAAACACAAGCAATGTAACCTAATCATATATACCCTCATGTTCATCTGAAACTTGAAAAAAGAAATGTTTTTAAATGTCTTTAACAATAACATGAAAGTATTGAGTGCATAGGAAAAATATAATGAAATAGGTGCAAGACTTCCAAGTAGAAAACGAGTCAAACTATAAAATACAAAGAGAAGTTAAATGAGGCTTAAGGAAATGGAGATATAAATCACTGTCAAATAAGAAATAAAGTAAAATATATTACTTCATGTCACAGGCATCAAGGAAAGTATTTCTGCTCTCCAGGTGCTTACTTTCTGGTGGTGACAATAAATAAATTCAGCATAGAGTCAGACCTTTGAATTTAGAGCAGTTGCAGTATCTTTACTGTATGCTCTGTGTACCAACAAATAGAACCTCTTCTGAAATATCTCACTCAATTCTATGGAAATCTGTCACACCTTCAATCTCTCATGCCCCAAAGGATATCCTGACTTCAGGTATCTCTCCTTAGATAGCAAGTCTAGACTTTGAACTCTATTAAATAACTACAAAATTATTTACCTCTTTATTATTCATTTGAAATTCTCTCTGTTTCATTTTTACTTACACTCAAATTCTTAGCAGTCTTTTACATCATCCTGCTTTGCGGCAAGTGATTCTGAACTAGACTAAACTTATGGTTATAACCAATTACCACACTAGCTCCTAATATTTACTTTTTTTTTCACACAGAAACAGACCAAATTTTTACTGTGCTTTAATATTTACTTTTAAAACAATTGGGGTTAGGTAGGTATTGAGGAAGAATTAAATAAACACTGAAAAGACAGATAAAGAACAGTGGAACATGGTTTAATTTACGATACATTTATGTACTATGAGCATTCAAAAATTGAACTTCGATGTCCAGATTCCAAAAAGAAGGATTATTGAGCAAAAAATTCCAAGTTCAATGTAACAGTAATTTTCTGAGAATAATGACAAGACTGTCTCAGTTATATCATTGGAAAATAATGAGACTAAACTAGACAATCTCAGAATCCTTTCCAGCTGAACTATCTATGATACTATTATGACAACCCAAATTTATTCTATTCTGCTGATATTTTTCATTTTCCATATTTTATACTTAAAAAACAATATCCCAGATTATCACTGTTACTTAAAAAATGCAAACCAGTAGCAAATGATGTTTGATCATTAGGGTGAGCAAATACTGACCAAGAGTTCCTCATACAGGGAGTACCAATATAAGATCCAAGACATCCTTGGAGCAGAGGACAGCATAGTGGAGAGTAACGTGGACTCTGAGCCGCACTGCCTCTGCCACAATCCAGCTTCACCACTGACTGTGTGACTGAGCCACTTAATAAACCTGTTTGTGCTTCTGTGTCCTCATTTCAGAATGGAGATACTCAAAGTGCTTACTCCTTAGGGTTGTTGTTTAGTACAACAAAGTACCTAGAGCAGAGCCTGGCACCTGGTAAACCCCACACACATGAGAGCTATTTTTAGGATTCTTAAAGATTTCCCTGTGAACATTGGATCAGAACAAATCAACTCAATGTTGGTTAACTTGAGAATTATAGACATAGTCCATTATAAAGCAAATATCTTGGGTTCATGGGGAAAACTCATTAACTTCTTTCTGGGCATATAATAAAATGGTGTATCTAAAGAACTACCTATCTAATTATATGTGAATAGTAATTTTACCTGCACTGGGATAAAGTGTGATGAGAAGGCTGCAGAATAACCAGGGGAAAGCTGCGCCCATCACCAGGAGGAGAGCTAGATGGGGTGAAATGAAAGAAAGGAAGAATCAAATTAGGAAACAGAGAGATTATAGTTAAAAACGTATGTCCACATGTAGGAAGGCTATTACTGTGATAATTAAGTGAGGCTAGTACTGTTTTAAAATTTTTCTTTAGAATGATTTCTTTGAGTGAAGTACTGGAATTTCAACCTGCTCAGGGTCCCTGGGGATACTCAGGAGACATCTGGCTGTATCTGTTACAGAACAGATCCTCCTCAAGAAAACTTTCAAAATTTGAAAAGAAAAAAGCATTGATTTTTTAAAGTTTCTAGATCTTATGGTCAAGGACAAGTGAAAGAACAGAGAAGAATAGAACAAGTATAAATCCAAACCTAAACTTCCTGGTTACTCCCTGCTGAGGAAAATCACAAAATTAATAAACCTCACGTGTGGACAACCTGAGTCGATTTACATGATTTGGCAGTGAGGAAGGTCATGTGCAGGAAAAGTCAGAGCTCCTTCTGGACTCCAGTTGTGATGAATATTCTACACATCTCTTTACATACTTCAGCATTTCTGTCACTGTTGAAGCTACAGACCAACAAAAGCATAACTGTTGAGGAATATAAGGGTATAAAGTCATCTACGACCAACTCCCTTTTGTCCCCACATATTACTTACTGCAAAGTTTTGTGCCTTTGCTTTTCTCTCTTTAATCATCAATGATAGATTTCACCAAGATAAACCTTCTATTGTGCAAGTTAATTATTTTCTTGTGACTTAACAAGGGTATATACAGTATCCTCTATAAGTCATCAAAGGTTCAATATTTTAAAACAGTATTACTGGACTTTCCACTTAAAACACTCTGCTAACACTTTTCTAGAACAAAAATAATTCAATGTAGTTTCTTAAGAACATGACATTTTTTTAAACATAAAATCCCATAATAACAAATATACCCTCTCTACTATTTCATGATTGAAGTCTTATAAATCTTCCTAAACAACAGTAGACAAGGTAATGTCCCCATGTCATTTTCCAGGGATACTGTCACTAACATGTTTGCTGGAATAACTTTTAGATTGGTACATAAAAGCTCATATCATGCTTCCAGACCATAATGTGGATTTCTTCCTTTACATAATAAAATGCTTGGTAAAATATGCAATTTTAAATTCCCCAATTCGAATATATTTAAAAGTAATTTACAGCATTATTAACATGTAATGTAAAACATAATATCCCCAAAACTGATATTATAAATCCATTCATTTACTTATTATACATATAACATGTAACGTCATTTCTCTTCTTATTTGCAAAAATAAAAAATAAACACCTATAAAGCTGTATATCAAAATTAAGTATATTATGATTAATTTTTGTGCTTTGTTAGCTTAATTTTACCAATTCAGATATCTTGAACAAAAATAAGTGATATTTAAGACATTAGTTATATTTCAACACATCACAGGAATTTTCAATGAGTCAGTCATTTCAAAACTCACACCTGGGGCTTTGTTCTTGGTCCTGAAAAGCAAACACTTCCTTCACCAAGGGTAACTCTACATATTCCATGTGCGTGATGATAGAATGCAGGATAATATGGGGATGATTCCTGAATCTAAAAATAGATCAAGCGGCTATAGTTTCCATGTATCTACACAGGCTTTTCATTCTCTCTGGCATTCAGAAAGGTGTCAAAGCATCCAAAATGCATACCTGTAATAGACACTTACACACAATGTCGATATTTACAGTACAAACATAGTTGAACATTCTCACCTACTTAAAAATTTTTTTCATAGAAAAACAAACTGTGCTGTGTTTACAAGACTAGGTAAAAAATAACCTATTTATCAAAAATTAATATGCCGAAGCCAATAATTTGGTGGCTTAAATAAACAAGTAATTTAACATTAAACATACTTGCTTGAATTTTACTCTTCTCTGTCAATTAAGATGTAGCAACCAACATCTTTTGTGGGGGGGACATAACCACAAGCGGAGCTCTATGTAACAAAATCAAGTATTTTGACCTAGTGGTTTGTACCCTCACATTAACCTGCAATAAATTTACTTTAAAAAAAAATAAGATGTAGCAACCAAAGTACTTAACTTTGAAGATTTAAAATAACATTCATGTGCCTACCTATTAAGTTCTGTATAAAATAAAGACAAATGCTAGAATCTAATGTCCTGGGTAAGCCAATGATAGAGCTTTCTTGCAAGTAGTAGAAGAACTCCTTGGTATTCAGACATTCAAATAGAATACCCCTACTCCCACTACTTACCTAATTAAAATCATCTCCCTATATCTCCCAATATCAAGGCAGGAAATCAAGACACTCCACAAGTTTCTACAAGCAATGATGGATATGAGGAAAACAACACACCTAGAGGACTAGAAAATAAAGTCCAGGCTGGGAAGAAAATTGCATCTTCAGAAAGTTCTTGAGTTCTGCTCCAGGAAAATAAATCTTCCATTGATTTGTGCACACAGATGTTATTAAATTTTACATCATCACTATTTTAAAGGAAAGAGGTTGTCACATCATTGTAGATGAGTTAATTAGAATAGTTGGAACAAATTCAAATCAAGTAACGTCTCTGAAAAGTGGACTTCCCTATAACAATCCCTAAAGAAAAAAGACTTGGGCCTTGCCAAGAAAATGCTGAGTGCCAACTTATAAAAAGTCTATACTATAAAAAGAAACATTCTAAATTAAACTAAATAATAAATTATCAGATTCATATCATGAAATATTTAGGTGAGGCAAGTAATATTTACACCATAATGAAAAGTAAAGACAACCCTAGGTTTCCAGACCCAGCCGTATCCCCATAAAGGAGGGCTGCTGACTCTATGAGAAACTCTCTAAACCAGAAACCCTCAGGCCAACAGAACACTACAACTGAAGTTGACAGCCTAATTCTCTGAAAGATAGGTCATCGTAGTTCTACAGTTTTACATTAGAGTAGAGACTACCGATCAAGGCCTGAATGTGGGTCAGAGGTGACCATTAATCCACTCATTCAATTCCTTAATTTTAGTCCAATATCAATTCAGTGACTTTTTTTACAAGAAAGAAATTGTTATTTTCCATCACAGGAACAGCACTTAAGGGCTTCCACTGGTATTTGCTCAACATGGCTTGTCAATGGCACCCTTGAGCATCTTAGTCTCATCATATGTTTAGTTAAGTGTCCGATCTGCTGTGCCACAAGTCATATAAAAACCTACTGGAACCAAGAAAAATCTTTATCGTGTAATGGGCTCCACTAGACGTTGGCAGTTTTTAATTTACCTAACAAACGGATTGAATCCAGAAACCCAAATGTCCTATGTGTTATTATGAAGAGGTAAAGAGCACATCTAATAACTGTGCCTCCTTGATAGATGACTGCTAAAGGAGGCATAAACATATTTGGATTCTGAGGAGCTATCTCATGCAATCAAAGTTACTCTAGATTAAAGAGACTCCAAGACGAACTAGTAAGGTATCATTTTCTACATCTCCTCCAGATGAATTCAAAGAACTACTAATGCTTTTAGTTTATCTGAATGAGGCATAAGTGTTTCCTGCATCAAATGATGCCTACTACAACAGCCCACGATCTGAATTTTTTACTTCTATAAAAAATACACTGTACGGCAGTGCCTGTGGCTCAAAAGGATAGGGCACCAGCCCCATACGCCAGAGGTGGTGGGTTCAAACCTAGCCACAGCCAAAAACTGCAAATATATATATATATTGCAAGTATTAACTGATGGGTAGAACCTTGAATAATGCTTTAGTGAGGGACAAGTTGATTCAGCAAAATGGAAGATGATATTAAAAAATTACCCCACAAACTGAAAGGGTTCCAAACAAATCTACTTTTGTGGGTTAGATGAGATTATTAGAGGTTACTTATACAAGGCTTTAAGTACTGGGCAGCAACAGTTCTACAGAGAGGTAAATTCTTCCTGCCTGTCTGTTTGTGGAGCCCCAAAAGTCTTTCTGATTCAGAACTCTCTCTGTGCCATTGTGGATTTGCATGTGAAACAAGCAGCTACCCACAAGAAGCTAGTTAAGAATAGCCTTTGTTCTCTGTATTTCCTTCAGCTACACTGTTTTGATTTCTATCCCTAAAGAAATCTTCCAAACTTCTGTTAAACATTAAAAGCCAGTTGTGGCTCTGGGAAGCCAAGACAAGTGTATCAATCAAGCTGAGGAGCTGGAGACCAACCTGAGCAAGAGTGAGACCCCCCATCTCAATTTTAAAAAAAAAAAAAAAGCTGGATGTTCAGGAGGGTGCCTATAGTATCAGCTACTCAGGAGGCTGAGGCAAGAAGATCACTTGAGCCCAAGAGTTGATATTATGGTACTCTACCCAGGGTAAGACAGAGTGAGATGCTGCTTCAAAAAAAAAAGATAGCCAATAGTGAGGATCCTGTATTCTTCCCTCTCAAGTGAAATTTAAGGTCTACAAAGGACAACAGTCCTTTTTAAACAGCCAGGCTTTCATTTGAGACCATTCCAGGGCTTTACTCTTACAGTGGGGGAGAATAGCCAGTGGAGGAGTCCTCAAAGTCACCCAAACCCAGCTTCTCATTTCTTGATTGCACTAAGTTTCTCTGAGGTTTTTTTTTCTTCAATTATACCTGCCAGATAGAAAAACAGGGAATCCTCTTTTTAAGAGCAGGATCTTGTAAAAACTCTTGAACTGGCTTACAAATTTTTATGTGCAGAATCTGACACTCAAATAACAAAGTATAGGAGAAGAAAAGGCAAGATCAGTAAAGATAGACATGGACTTAGATGATGTAAACAAGCAATTGAAAATAAGCTTAGTATGTTCAAATAATTAAAATGCATCATAAGCAATAATTTAAAACTTAAAAATATAACTGAAATTAAGAATTCAACCACTGGATTTGACAATAGATTAGAAATAGAGAATTAGTAAAATGTAATAAGGCCCCCAAAAATATTCAGCTCAGCATAAAGAGGAACACTGTAAATGCAGAGAATAGTAGAACAGAGGAATAAAGGATGCATACATCCTCTAACATACATTTAATTAATTATAGTTCCAGAAAGAGAAGACAAAAAAATAGAGCAGACAACATATTTGCAGAGATACAAATGAATATTTTCTAAAATTGGTGAAAATATCGAAGCAGTACCCTGAACCCCATAAATGCATCAATGTACAAAGTCATGATTTAATAAAAAAAAAATTTTTAAATAAAATAAAATTGGTGAAAAACGATAACCTGTAAAATCATGGGGTGTGCTGTTTCATGAGGAATAAATTTTTATTATTTCTAATTAATATGAGGGTACAAATTGTTAGATTACATAGTTCTAACTTCCTGGGTTCATCTCTAGATTCTCTATTCTATTCCACAGATCTGGAATTTTGTGCCAGTACCATGCTGTTTTAATCACTATAGGCTTGTAGTATAATCTGAAATCTGGCAACATGATGCCTTGAGATTTGTTTTTCTTTCTCAAGAACTGTATTTACCATTTGGTGATTTTTCTGGTTCCATTTGAATCAAAGTACTATTTTTTCATGTTTTAAAGTATGACATTGGTATTTTGATGGGGATTGAATTAAAGTTCCACTTGTAAAAGAGGCCCTCACTCGGGAGCATAATACGGGAGACCATTCCACATACCCTGTCTCCTTCTGCCAATCATCCTCCCCGCTTCCTTTTACCCTCCTTCCTCCTCCTGACCCTGTACTAGACAATATTTGCATTTTATTGTTATATGATAATGTAATTGTTTATATATTTCTTTCATGTTAGTATTGAGTATATTGGATATTTATTTTTACATTCTTGCAATACTTTACTAAGAAGAATGTGTTTCAGCTCCTTCCAGGTAAATGGAAAAGATGTAAAGTCTCCATCTTTTTAATGGCTGAATAGTATTCCATAGTATCCATATACCAGAGTTTGTTGATACATTCATAGGTTGATGGGCATTTGGGTTGCTTCCACAACTTGACAATTATGAATTGAACTGAAATAAACATTCTGGTGAAAATGTCTTTGTAGTAAAATAATTTTTGTTCTACTGGGTAGATGCTTAGTAATGGGACTGCAGGATCAAATGGAAGGTCTACTTTTATTTCTTTGAGGATTCTCCATACTTCTTCCCAAAGCACTGTTTTAGTTTGCAATCCCACCAGCAGTGTAGAAATGTTCCCTTTTCTCCATATCTACACCAGCATCTGCAGTTTTGGGACTTTGTGATGTGGGCTAATCTTACTGGGTTTAGGCGATATCTCAGAATGGTTTTGATTTGCATTTCTCTGATGATTAAAGATGATGAGCATCTTTTCAAATGTTTGTTGGCCATTTGTATATCATGTATTGGAGAAGTTTCTATTTAAGTCTCTTGTTCGTGTGTACAGGGGGTTGTTTGCTCTTTTCTTATTGTTTAATTTGGATTTTCTGTAGATTCCTATCATGCCTTTATCAGACTTATAACAAGCAAAAATTGTCTCCCATTCTGAAAGCTATCTGTTTGCTTTGTTAGTACTGTTAGCTGTGCAAAAGTTTTTAGCTTGATCAAATTCCAAATTTTTTTTTTTTGATGTTGCTATTGCCAGGGGGTTCTTCCTCATAAAGTTTTTTCTCAGGCCAATCTTCAAGTGTTTTCCCCCACACTCTCTTCTAGAATTTTTATTGTTTCATGTCTTAAATTTAAGTCTTTTATCCAGAGGGAATAAATTTTTGTCTATGGTGACAGGTGTGGGTCCAGTTTCAGTCTTCAACATGTGGGTAACCAGTTCTCCCAGCATCATTTGTTAAATAAGGATTCTTTTCCCCCATGCATGTTTTCATTAGGCTTGTCAAAGATCAAATGACAGTATTTGGCTGAGTTCATCTCTAGATTCTCTATTCTATTCCACAGATCCGGAATTTTTGTGCCAGTACCATGCTGTTTTAATCACTATAGACTTGTAGTATAATCTGAAATCTGACAACATGATGCCTTGAGATTTGTTTTTCTTTCTAAGAACTGTATTTACCATTTGGTGATTTTTCTGGTTCCATTTGAATCAAAGTACTATTTTTTCATGTTTTAAAGTATGACATTGGTATTTTGACAGGTATTGAATTAAATACATAGATTTCTTTGAGTAGTATGGACATTTTAACAATGTTGCTTCTTCCCAGCCATGAGCATGGTAGGTTCTTCTATTTGTTGATATATTCTGCAATTTCTTTTCTGAAGGTCATGTCTTTTGTTAGATATATTCCCAGGTATTTCATACTCTTTGGCACTACCATAAAAGGAATAGAGTCTTTAAATTTATTCTTGGCTTGATTACTGTTCTCATATATGAAAGCTACTGATTTCAAAGTCTACTGATCTGTGGGTGTTGATTTTGTATTTTGAGACACTGCTGTATTCCTAGATCACTTGTAAGAGCTTTGAAGTTGAGTCCCTGGGGTTTTCCAGGTTTAATATAATGTCACCTGCAAAGAGTGAGGGTTTGACCTTCTCTTTCCCCATTTGAATACCTTTGATCTCCTCTTGCCTGACTGTGAAGGCTCAGACTTCCAGTACTATGTTGAATATCAGTGCTGACAGTGGATATCCTTGTCTAGTTCCAGATTTGAGTGGAAATGCCTTGTTTTACTCTGTTCAATATGATTCTGGCTGTGGGGTTGCTGTTTATGGCCTCTATAAATTTAAGAAATGTGTTGGGTGGTAGTTTCTCACAGGGAGAGAAGGACAGCTTGGCCGCGGGTGCAAGCTCACTCATAGAATTGTATGAAAACAAGAAATGACTACACGCTTTTAGGTGGCATGTAGCAAATCATCTTTATTTATGACTACCTTTTATAGTAAACTAGTCACACACATTAATCAATAATCTTTACATTCTCTATTTTTATCTTAGACTATAGAAAAGACAGAAAGTCTGGGGAAGTAAGATAACTAACTTAAGACTAGCCTCAAGCTATTCCTCTAAAGATCTGAAGCAACCCTGCATTATCTGACTTCCATTGTCAAAGTTAAAGGTCAGGACAAACAGGGAACTGTACTCAGTTAAGTTTCTGAGAAACAGGCTCAATGACTTTGTTTTCTTGTAGTTTGGAGGCTACCCTCTTTTATGACAGAGTTTTTCTTCACTCATATCAACCTTTGAACCATGTCTCCTGCACAGATGGGCCATATCAATCCTTATCTGGCAGGCTGACCGACTGCATAGTCAGAATTCCATGCAGGAGGTTGTTATCATCTTGCCTGCAGGCCTTGCCATTCTCTCCCAGGCAACTAGGCCTCTACAAAACACAATACTTACAAGTCTTTTCACCCAATTTCTGGAATTAAAAGAGCACATTTAATTTAATTTATTTTATGTGGGCTTTCCTCCCACAGAAATGTTCCACCTAAGCCCATTTTCTTGAGTGTTTTTAATCATGAAAGGATGCTGGATATTATCAAAAACCTTTTCTGCATCAATTGAAGAATCTTATGATCTTTGTTTTTGATTCCATTTATGTGGTAAATTATATTCATGGATTATGTATATTGAACCAACCTCACGTCTCTGAGATAAAACCCGCTTGATCATGGTTTATAACATTTTTAAAATATCATTGTATTCAGCTTGCTAATATCTTGCTGAGCATTTTTACACTGATATTCATTAATGGTATTGATCTATAATTTCTTTTTTGTTAGGTCCTTTCCTTGATTGGGAATCAGGGTGATATTTGCTTCATAAATATGTTGGGGAGGATTACTTCTTTCTCTATACTTTGGAATAGATTATGCATTATAGGAACTAGTTCCTCTTTGAAGGGTTGATGGAATTCTGATGTGAAACCATCTGGTCCAGGGTTTTTCTCTTTGGAGAGATTTTGTATAATTAATGCTATTTCAGAACTTGTTATAGGTATATTCAACATTTCCACTTCATTCTGGCTGAGTGGGGTAAAATGATTCTAATGATTCCTCTATAGCAGTAAAATTTTATGATTATATTATTGTGACTCTAAAGAGTCCAGAAGCTAGAAAGTGCTAAAATTTATAATATTATTATATATGATATTTGAAAAGAGTCTCAGGAATGGAGAAAAGATAAGTGATACAACTTTGCCACCTTTACTATTAGCAGCAGCTACCATTTATTGACCCTCACTATGTTCCAGGCACTGTGTTAAACATTTTATTATTTCACTGTCACAAGAATTCAATGGGATAATCACTATCAGTATCCTTATTTTATAACTGAGGAAACTGAAGCTCAGAGTGGTAGCCTAAGATATCATTGCTTCAAATGGATAGACAGAGCTCAGACTCAAGCAAATGTGTGTGTTTTCTTTTTCTTTTTTTTCCTATTAATGGAATAATGAAACATTCATCAATACATGTTTAGGTCAAAATTAACTACTAAGAACTCAGATTTCTAGATATGTATAAACTTTCTAACTCTACATAAAATAATCTAGACACTTTCAAATATCAAATTGAAATCAAACAAGTGATAATCCACCTTTTACTTTTTTCTATACCAAAATATGCCTCTAGTTTTCCTAAATTTTCTAAGTCATCTCAACTGAACTCAATAATTTGAACACCTCTGAGGATTACAAGTATCTTTCTACTACACTATTACTTTTAAAATTAGTTCATATAAAAGTGATCAGGAACTTTTAATTTGAATTTCTAAGTTATATAAGAAGATTTCATCAAATAGATATGAACCATACTATAATTTAATCTAATTCCTAGGTCATAATGTAGTATATATGGTAATGATCTTGCATAAAGGAACCCATTTTTTATTTTTTCACACTTCCATTGTATATGTTGACCTATGATATTTCATAAGATTGAAAGAAAAAATGAAGGTGAATAATTACAAATTATTAATAATCAGAAAACCTATTCCATTTGTAAAAAATACCAAATTCCTAATGTTATGCAAGAGCAATTTAGAATCTAAAGAAAAACTGTACATCAGTAACACTGGCTAGAAGAATGTTCCTCTGTAAAGAGACTTCTTAAATTGATAAAACACAGAAAACAATAAAATAGTACCAAATTTATTCGATGGTCTGACACTAAATAACATCGAGTTAATTTTTAGCTTTTGTGATAAGAAAGTAACACTATATAGTCACAATTAAAATTCTGTTTCTGTTACAATATGAGTATTCCCCAAACCCATAAAATCAATGGATCTAATTTATTGGAATCTGAACAGGAATAATGGGAAATCATTAAAGGGAAGATTAGAAAACATTTAATTTCGGATTGGCACCTGTGGCTCAAGCGGCTAAGGCACCAGCCACATACACCTGAGCTGACAGGTTCGAATCCAGCCTGGGCCTGCTAAACAGCAATGATGGCTGCAACCAAAAAAATAGCCAGGCATTACGGCAGGCACCTGTAGGCCCAGCTACTTGGGAGGTAGAAGCAGGAGAATTGCTTGAGCCCAGGAGTTAGAGGTTGCTATCAGTTGTGATGCCACAGCACTCTACCCAGGGCAAAAGCTTGAGGCTCTGTCTCCAAAAAAAAGAAAACATTTAATTTCAGTAAGCTCTTTTTATCAACAAACACACCTAACCAACAAAATTAATTACATAATCACATGTAGTTAATATTTATAGAGGCATAGGCATATTTCTATTAATATATGCAGTTTGGTTTACATATATATTCCTATATCACTATTCCTTAGCTAAAGTTTTTATTCTCACTTTCTCAATTACCATATTTCTTTTTTAAATTGAGATTGATATGAAGCTACAAATGTTTAGGTTATATTGTTTTCATTTTTAAGGTAAAGTTTAAGTTGTAGTTGAGTCCTTTACCCAGAATTACCATATTTCGAAACTGAACAAAAAAATAGAACCCATTGAGTTCAGAGCTAAAAAAAAATGTAAAGGGCTAAATTATATCATCTTTTCCACTGTGCTAAGCACAAGTTAGAACAAATTATATCATCTTTCCCACTGTGCTAAGCACAATTTAGAACTTTAAAAATATGAAATAAAAATGTAAAACTTTTTTTTTTTTTTCAATGTGATGAGAGTAGTATCAATGAAATGAACAGCATCTTGAAGTAAATCAAGACTGTGAGGTAATTCATTTTCAGGTATTTTATCTTTGTTTTTGAGAGATATTGCAGCAATCACTCAATAGATAAGACCTCTGAGATAGGAATAGTAACTAAAATTAATTTGAAAGCAGTCACTGTCAGAGCTACCTTGACGTTAATAGAACTACTCAGCAATATATGAAATAGCTAATCAGCTTTTTCAGTTAAGCAAATCAATAGCTGATCCTAACAAGGTTCTTTTGTTCAAATAACAAGGTTGCTGCTTTTTCTAAGCAGTATTTGTTGGACTGAGAGAGAGAAAAAGAGCAAGGGAATCTGCAAGAAGCTGCCAATGACAAAAGGGCAAAGGGAGGGAGGGAGAGCAGAGCATAATAAACAGGCTCAGAGAATTGGGAATCAGTGCACCAGAAAGACTTCAGGTGATAAAGAAGGAAAATGAACTCACACAACAGGGAAAGACCAGAAAACCAAATGGGATAAGGGGTGGGGGAGAAAAAATATGGGAAGACAAAGAATTTACACAAACACAGCAAGGGTAGGAAGGGCTAAAACAAAAAATGCAAGAGTGGTACATTAGCTTCCCTGTTTAGAGTGTGCATTTCAATTTCAAATTCCACATGGGTGTTCCTTAATTTATTTGTGTCAGTTGCCTCACAAAGCATTAGTATGGACACAGTGCTGGGCACATAACAAGCACTCCTTAATGTTACCTATAATTATACCTGATGAAAAGAGAAGAGACCATACGTAGGCAATTGTGATATGGTAAATATACGATGGAATATTTTAGCTCAAGCTGCTAAGTGTCAGCTATATACACCGGAGCTGGCGGGTTTGAATCCAGCCCGGTCCAGCAAACAACATTGATAACTACAACCAAAAAGTACCTGGGCGTTGTGGTGGGCGCCTGTAATCCCAGCTACTTGGGAGGCTAAGGCAAGAGACTTGCTTAAGCCCAAGAGTCAGAGGTTGCTGTGAGCTGTGATGCCACAGCACTCTACTAAGGATGACATAGTGAGACTGTCACAAAAAAAACACAAAAGGCCAAACTCAGTGAAGCCTCTTTTATAAAGGCCTTAACACACTAATGAGGGAGGAACTCTCCTGAATCAATACCCTCCTAAATGCCCCACTTCTTAATATTATTGCATTGAAAATTAAGTTTCAAAATGAATTTTTTGTTTGTTTGTTTTTTGACACAGAGTCTTACTATGTTGCCCTCGGCAGAGTGCGATGGCATCATAGCTCATAGCAACCTCAAACTCTTGGGCTTAAGCAATTCTCTTGCCTCAGCCTCCCAAGTAGCCGGGACTATAGGTGCCCACCACAATGCTGGGATACTTTTTGTTTGTACTTATTATCATTGTTGTTTGGCAGGCTGGGCTGGATTCAAACCCAGCAGCTCCGGTGTTTGTGGCTGGCGCCTTAGCTGCTTGAGTTATAGGTGCCGAGCCACACCTGGCTTTTTTTTATTTGTTTGTTTGTTTGTTTAGCAAGCCTTAGGCCAGGTTTGAACCCACCAGCCCCAGAGCACGTGGCCAGTGCCCTAACCACTGAGCACAGGTGTCCAGCCACAATATGTAATTTCAATTTTTTTTTTTATAATTTTCATCATTTTGTTTGTTAGAATCCAATTCCTTTAATAGTGATTGGCATAGGTAGGGTTAGGAGTCTTCAAAAATTTACCAACTAAAGATAACTCAGTCTCCTAGTTAAGGCATTTTCTTTCAGGTAAATAATCATTCAATTAAAAGTTCAACCTCTTGAATAATCTCTCTACTCTCCTTCTTCTTTCCTGAGTTAGCAACTAGATTCAAGGAGACGGTATAGCTATTTCATGGTTGTGGTAAAGAGGAGATGGGTGCTGGTTCACTTGCTACAGGCCAGGCAATTGGTTGGCTTCATCTGAGACATTTGCCATTCGACTTGGTCACTAACTGTCTTGCAATTGTGTCCACTAAGATTTGGATAATCCTCTTAACAATCACACTGATGACATCACATCTTGCTGTAGCCTCTTGAATTCCAGATACTCTGTAGTCTCCATTCTTTGTTTATAGGTTTTGGCCAATTTACTAATATTTTCAGAATTTCTCTATCTCTAAAGGTCAGATTGCTCAGACAACTCTGCTGCTCTCACGTTATTTTTGTTGTTGTTGTTTGCGATGGAGTCTCTGTTACCCTGGGTAGAAGGCCATGGCACCATTGTAGCTGACAGCAACCTCAAACTCTTGGATTCAAGTGATCTTCCTACCTCAGCCTTGTGAGTAGCTGAGACTGCAGGCCCCTGCCACAATGCCCAGCTATTTTTGGAGAGGGGATCTCCCTCTAGCTCAGGCTGGTCTGGCTGGAACTCCTGAGCTTAAGCAATTCACCCCCTCAGCCTCCCAGAGTACTAAAATTACAGGCATCCACGGCTGCACCCAGCCTGCTCCCAGGCTAATCCTGAACCTAACTGGTCAGTTTTTTTTTTCTTTTTTTGTCCTTTTACTGTTATTTGCATTTATTTTATGTTGCTTCTATTCCCATGCCATAAGTTTTTGTTTCTTCAGTTTCTTCTGGGATATCTTTTTCTTCTGTGCTATCTCCTCTTCTGGTTTGGGAACACTTTGTTCCTTTTCAGTAGGGATCATCTCAATATACAGGGGGAGCTCATGGATGGGCTAATGCGACCATGAACTCTGTAAGTTCGGTGCCGCATCTTGGGAGCTTTGTTCAGTTAGATATGCTCAATGACCAGAGAATCTACATCTAAACCCTTAAGTTCAGCATTACTCTTTGCATTTTTTAGTAAATGCAGCAAAAATTCAGCACTCTTTTTGGACCACCAAACCTGGGCCCAGCCCACTGTTGGGCTTGGGCAAACCTACCAACTCTATCATTGTTAACATTGGATTGGTACACAGTTTTTTAAAGTGACAAACTTCAGATACTTGGTGGCTTTTTGTTTATGCATACCCTTGATGGCTTGGGCAGTTTCATGAATATTCTTAAAGTGAACATGAAGATTTGAACCTCTTAACCTGCATGACTTTGTGGGGGTTTTCTGGGTCAAGTGAATAGCGAACCATTTTCATAGATCACCTCAGGCAGCTAAGAAGAAGAGAGTAACAGATTGTTTTTAATATCACTATCACTGTCATTGCCAACAACTCCCTGTCTCCTACTTTTGAGGTTCAGTCTCTGCAATGGTATGTAACGAATGAAGACACTGACCTATGACTAGTCTCCACAACACTGGAAAGGATTTCTTTTTCTAGCCTGGCAAAAACTGCCCATATGTTATCCTGAGTCCTTTCTATGTCACAGTTTATACTGAAATTATGTATAAATTTTCAAATTTAGTTCTTAACATATATTGAGAAATTTTTTAGAATTTAGAAAACCCTCAATTCTTTCAGAAAAAACCCATACTTTTATGACTATAGTTTGTAAACCACTTCCCCCAAGAAAATCTAATTTAACACTTAGAGTTAAAATATTAGTCTTTGACCCAGCAACTCTACTCCTGAGAATTTATCCTTCTGATATGGGTAGAAAATGATATATGGTCAGGGCTATTCACTGTAGCATTATGTGTTAAAGCATAAGATTAGGAACGGAAATATCCACCAATAAAATATGATTACTATAGATGACAAAATAGTGAGGTAGTTTATATGTACCAACATGGAACTACACCAAACGTGTTATGTAAAGAAAGCAAGATGTACAAGAGTATAAACTGTTTCTTGTATATACAGACCTGAGAGACAGAAGTGAACTTAATGCGATTTCAAGGTATACACCTCTCATAAGGAAGCAGTTTCCATCAAACACTCACAGGGTGAAAAGCATCCCTAGACTAGGGCAAACGTACTGCTTTACAACCCAGCTGGAGGATACCATATGCTTCAAGGAAGTTAGAAGCTCCTAGCGTATAAGAAAATTAGAAGTAGATAGGGTGATAAATGCTAGAAAGTAGGCTATTTCCTCACCAAAGGTGTTTTCCCTGAAGAAAATGAACCTCCTCAGTAGATAAGACTAGGCAAAGATTATCACCTTGACTCACACAAGTCCCCCCCTACTTTGACTTGTTTGTATACACACCAAAATCCTCTCCCCTTTTCCTTGACTATAAAAGAAAGGGTGCAGACACCAAGACCTCTTGTGGCCCCTAGTAACCTAAGTTCTAGGGTAAATGAAACCTACAGGGATGGTGGAATGAAAGCAAACACATATAAGGTGAAAAGCAGGAGAAAAGTAGTCTAAAATGATATTCTAAAAAACCAATGATTTGGGCTGCTAGGAATTCTTTCTAAGGGCTAACTTCAAATTTTATGTTAATAATGAAAGCAGAGGAAGTACATTAGCTTTACTAATTTAGTCATCTAAACGAGAAAAATAATCTTATGATTAACATCCTGAAAACTGATATTAACAAGCCCAAATTTTCAGAGAATCATTTCATTTCACACGGAAAACCATGAAACTTCTTACAAAGTATAGCTACTTTGTAGAAATTACCTTAGAGGAAATTTTTTTCCCTAATAAAACAACAATAATAATAATTCCACTGAGGATGAGATGAACAGAGTATTAAGGTCTCCTAACCAGTTCTACTGCAGTTATTCTGTGGCTAGCACTTTAAAGAACAAATTTCTTTCCCTACCATGTTTCTGTCTTACAAGAAACAGCATCTATTACCCAGGGGGAAAAAACAGGACATCAACACAAAAACAGCATGGCTGAAGGTAGTTATGGCTTTATCTGCAGGAGCCCATCAACAGACATAAGCCCACTTAATTCCACATAAACCCTTTCAAATCACCAACAGAGTATGATTTTCAAAAGGCAAGAAACAGATCAATACCATGTTCTCAAAAAAAAATTATACACAATGTTCTAAATATATGCTTTCAAAAATACTAGACTTAATAAAGAAAAGCCACAGAAAAATCAAATCATTTTCTTGAAAAATAATATCTAACTATAAAAATAGAGAGTCCCAAGAGGTATTTAAGTTCAAATATAAAGGTGAAACATTAAGTCTAGAGGTTAAATATCAACTTTGAACTCTGGATAAGCTTCAAGTGGTTTACTTAAAACTAGTTTTTACTATTAGCAACTGCATTCTGCCTATCAAACTACCGTTAACTTTATTACTAAGTAGGGTTAGGAACTTCAACAGAGAAATAAATACAAGCACTAAAACCAATACTTTATATCTACCTCAGTAGAATGTATTATTTTTTACGCAATTGAGATTACTACTAAATTTCATCAATGTCATCCAAAATTTATTAAACATATAATACATTATGCAAAGCCTAGGAATTCAACAGTGAGGAAAAAAAGGCATAGTCCCTGACCTCTCAGAGCTTACAGTCTAATGAAAAGAATTAAATGAGCCCTAATACTGCAATGTCTTAAGGGTGAGGTGTAGTACAAGGTGTTACAGGAACACAGAGCAGTTAACACCTGACTAATGGGGAAGGGGTGAAAGAAGAAACCCCTCACAAAAGGTTTAACATTTAAACCAAGAATCAATAGGATTTATTCAAAAGAGAAGAAAAAGCAAGCTGCAGAGTAAAAGAAGTATTTCTGTAAGAGGAAGTTGGTGAGAGGAGAATTAAAGTAGGGTAGGTGGGGATAAGAATATAGTATATTTGAGGAATTAAAAGTAGGTCATTTCTTAGGAGAATGAATAAAAACATTATTTACCAATTCCATTTAGTCACTCAATTCAATTAATATTATTGAGTTCCTACTAAGTAGCAGCTCCATTCATCAATGGAGGTCTCTTATCTTTTTCAGATTACAAAATTCAAATAAAAAAATCAACATATCATATCAAAGCTCCTTCCTCACTGAGATAAATACATTACACAGAATGACTTTGTAAAATAACTAGAAAAAAAATGGTTCAAAAATGAACAAATTCCCTTTGAAGGGAATTAAGGATGTCTTAGAATAATTGGTTTATTTATTTATTCCTGTTTTTCTTATTCCATTAGCTCTGAATTTTCAGAATATGTATATAGTTCAATTACGTCTGATGTCTGCAGCCAGTGTCAGATGGGCTGCATTTCTTTTGGAGGCTCTGAGGAAAACTATTTCTGGCCTCTTCTAGCATTTGACGGAGGCCATATTCCTTGTTTTGGGTTCTTTTCATTCATCTTTAAAGTAGGGGCTAATTGAGACCATCTCACATGGCATCATTCTGACTCTCTTCTGCCTTCCTCTTTTATTCTTAAGGACCTTGTGATTACAATGGGCCCACTAGGATAATCCAGATTAATCTCCATACTTGAAGGTTGACTGATTAACAACCTTAATTCCATCTGCTACCTTAATTCTCTTTTGCCACCTAATGTAACATATTCAGAGGTTCCAGGGATTAAGATATGAACATCTATTGGAAGTCATTATTCTGCCTAGAATAGCACATTAAAGAAATACAATAGAACCTCCATAGTTGACCACCTCCCTATATCGACCACTTCCTTAAATTGACCCAATTTTCATAGACTGGACATGCACCACATGTACTTATCAGTACAATAGGTCTAGATGCTTCTGTTGATCACCTCCATAAGTTGACTAGTTTGTTACAGTCCTTTGAGTGGTCAACTTACAGAACTTGTTATTTTTAAAAGTTACTAACAATGCATCACTCAGGAAGCTACACTGATGGCCCTTCTCCTCCAGTGATTTATATCTATAGGGTAGATAAAAAAATCGTATCATCAAGGAAAAAATGCATCCTAAAAATACTCCAAGTAGGAATTAGATGAATACAGCAATGAGAGAGTACTTTTATCTTAAAGGTTTAAAGGGAAGATGGCATATGAAGCAGACATATGAAACAGACCTTAAACCACAGGCAGGATCTGTTAACAGGCAGATGGGTGTTATTTCAGGTGGAGCTTTGTGTGACTAAACTGAGGGACTATAGAAAAGGAAAATATTTAACAAGTACCATTCAGGTGGAGTGAAGAATACTCAGTGGAAACTGAATATTTCAAGAAGTGGTCAACAGTTCAACCATGGCAGAGAGGAAAGAATACAAAGACAGAGAAGAGGTCACTGGAGTTTTAATTAGTGGGCCACTGGTGATCTTCAAATAAGCACTCACAGACACGCTGCTGGCAGAAGTCAGACTGTAGCTCTTACAGAGTGGGCGGCAGCAAATGCAAATGACTTTTGATAATTTTGTAGTTAAAGAAAGCAAAATTTTTAAAAGTTCCAGTAGACAGATAAAAGGTTTGTCAGTATACAAGTGAAATTGGACAGATAAAGAAGGAAAACAGTAAAAAATTAGGTCAAAGGCACAGAATACAATCCTAAGTCAATACCTAAGGGTAGAGAATGTTTTAATAAAGTTGCTGACAGTATCAACTAATAATTCATGTTCTGAAATTATAGTTTTGGGGGTAAATAGTGAGGCAGAATATATCCAGTAACCTCATTTTACAAATGGAGTACTGGGCTGTGTCTATTAAAAATACTGCCTGTCTTCACTCTTACCAGATTCACATATAAGATTTCCTAGGAAATTCCACAAGTAAAATCACAAAGACTCTTATGCAAAATAAGAACTCCAAAAGAAAGCTTGTATCAGTAATGGTCTCACCTAGGATATAAGAGAATAAGCTCTAAGTGAATGAAAAATGCACACAGGAGGGATTATCCGACCAAATTTATGATTTCTGAATGCTCTCTCAACCTCACTTAGATGAAATAACACTGTTTGCTTCCTATTGCTCTCCTACGTTTTAGAACATATCACAGAAGAGCTTTACTCTTGGAAAAATTATTTAAGTTAATTTCTAAATACTAAACTTCTTTTCTCACTGGCTTTTGACAACAGCAAGTCCTCTCATGAGAAACACATCACTAACGAGATAAAAGACATTTCCCAGCTTCCCTTGCAGTTAATATTGGTTACGTGAAGTCAGTGTGTTTTTTAGTAGTTAAGTAAGAAACCATCTTTAAAAAGAGGGCACCTTTTTCCATCTTCCCTCTTGGCAGGAATGCAGACTCAATAGCTGGAGCTGGAACAGCTATCTTGAACCACAAGGGAGAAAATGTCATGGCAGACCGCATAAGACAATATGTTTAGTTTCTTTACACATGGAGCTACCTCACTAGCTCTGGATTTTCTACCTCCAGACTTTATTTCCAGAGAAAGAAAATAAGCGTCTATCTTCTTTAAACCCCTCTTATGTATAATATTTAGCTTATCTAAAGTCTAGGTCAATGCTATTCAAGAAAATTTCCTGTGATGGTGGAAATGTTCTATATTTTTGCTGTCTGATCCAGTAGCCACTAGCCATGTGTGACTACTGAGCTACTGAAATTTTTTTTAACATTTAAAACATATTTTTAAGTTTGATTTTAGTTAATTTAAATAGCCACATGTTGTTAGATAGCTAGCTAGATATAAGCAAGGCAGATATAGATGCTATTAGGCTATTTAGGGCTGGTCTGGGTCAGATTGACCTGCTATTATGCAATGAGGCTGATTAAGACCCTGTAAGTGGGTTGTTTTCAAGAACTTGCAGGAGGGTTGCTTTGAGAACAGAGTGAATTAAGGCCGTGGGAGACTTCCAAGAAGTAGCTGATATTCCTCAAAGTTGTATATAAAACCCAGATGCTGTGCTTTCCAAGGTGTCTACAGTCATGAGGAGGGGGTCTAGTTTGTGGTGCAAGTTGTCAATATATACTTTCTTTTTCTTACTAACACCTTGTTTTCTTCAATTATTTTGGCAACTAACTCAAGCCATTGCACTACTCTAACAATGTGGCCAGTGGCTAATATATTGGCTAGCACAGCTCTAGGCAACAAGGAGCACTGAAATTGTAAATGAGTTAATTTAGGTGACATAAAATTTCTAATTTATGTATAACAAAATATTTTCATTAATTTAGATGATATGAAATTTCTAATTTATACATAACAAAATATTTTCAATTTTGTAAGGGATATTCATGAAGTTACGTTTTCATGAGGTAATTTTATCTCAAGAAGTATACCTCAAACTATACCTGTACAAACTCAGAAAATGAAAACAACTTGACAGTGGTCTGTAACACAGACTTTCCACCATCAGTACAAAAGTTACCCTGATTTTCTTAATTAGAAGTCCATTCCTCTTTAAAAAGTAACAGGACTTAAACACACATACTTTTTACATTTCTCTTCCATTCTTATGATCTCTTAAGTCAAAGCAGCTGGAATATTCAAAGAAATAGCTACAAAGGTATGATGCCTTTTCAAATCATTGACAATTGACCTAATGTTATTCTGGAGAGTATTAGAGGAAAATCTCTTTTCTTTCTTTTTTTTTTTTTGCAGTTTTTGGCTGGGGCTGGGTTTGAACCCGCCACTTCCGGCATATGGGGCTGGCGCCCTATTCCTTTGAGCCACAGGCACTGCTCCTAAAGGAAAATCTTTACTCAAATTTCAATGAAACTCCTTCCCAAAATACAATGTAAATTGCTTAGGTCTACTTTAAATATTAGAAACTCTTTCTTCCCCAATCCTAACTACCTTTGTTTTAAGAAGTGTAAATATTAAAGATTATGAAGATAATTCTTAGGTTATTAATAAGCTAGAAAATTCACAATAGAAAGACATCTCAAAAATGTCATTAGTTCTAGTATTCTCACCCAAGAGAGTATTATGTTACATGTTAATTGCTCCATGACATGTTTGTCATCTTCTCCCCTTTCCCTTCAGACAAAACTAATCTCCCTATGATTATAAAGCATTTAGTGTGATAGATACCCTTCTCACATTGCACTTAACTAAATTTGGTCATGAAGGTCTCCAAAACTATCTCTGAAATAGATTTAAAACTCTCAGGGATAAGACAGACCCCACAGGGGTACTGTAGTGATGGAACAAACCCATCCAGAAGTAGCACAAAGCAAAACAACCTGCTTTTGAGGGCAGAGGAGCAGAAAAGGAGTGACATTATCATTAATTCCACACTTGTGTCCAGGGCTGGCCTTGACTGTAGTCTGCTTTAATTTGATTTAGCCTGTAATCCATTTTAGGTACACCACTATTTGCTTAAAATTTTTGAATTGCAAAATACTATGCAAATTAGTGAATAAATGAGATAATAAATTTAAGCAGATGATGGATTAATCCTAAATAAAGCTTTTAAATCACTTTGGGTGACATTACACAATTTGCTGAACCAAGTATTCTAAATGCACTCACTGTTTCTGATAAGATTATCTAATAACTGCAACCTCTGTATAACCCTTTTGTTTTAAATAATTTATGTAGAATCAATTAGGTATTATATAAATACCACCCACATCCTTTAAAATAGAGACATGAGGAGATGAAGAATCAATTTTAAAGTTATTAAAAGATGTAATTTTTTAAAAATTCTCTTTGAATGACATACTTTCAGAATTTAACTTCTGTTTTAAACTACAATGACAAATACCTCATCAGTTACCTGACTTCTTAATTTTTTTTTAAAAATGAGAACCAACTCTGTATTTTATATGTGGAACAGGCTAGTCTTGTGACACTTGGTAAATATAATAGAAAGTAATATTAGATAGAGATGAAGATGTTTCCCAGAAATTGGTAATATCCTGTTCGGAATACCCTAGAAAAGAATCAACTCTGATGATCCATTCAACAACATTTAATATACCTGCTCATTTGTTACTTTGAACCAATTATCCAATTAAGACCCCTTGGGGTTAACTGGGAAGTGAATGAGCTATGGTCTTCACCATTGATATATCATAATAAATTAAGAACCCTCAGCCTGAGCAATAGGATAGAAAAGAAAAGCATGCAAAATTCTATCACTGCTTCCCCATTAACCAAATACTACACTGGTAAGCAATCATCAAAGCAATCACCTCTGGGCTTTTCACCATATCACTGACTTTAACAAGCTGTCACTTCCGGAAGGTTACATGAATTTCCATGAGAATCCCAAACATCAAAGTACTACTTCTCAAAGTGTGGTGTTAGCCCACAATTTCAACCATAGAGGTTGTACTACAGTTGTGTTAGTTCCTAACTTAAGACCCACTGAAGATAGAAATAATAACCAAACCCATATTCATTTATAAGTTCAGCACATTCTAAAAGTTACATTTCCCCATATATGAATGCACTCAAGGTTGGGATATAGTTTTGTATTTAATAAAAACACTTGCCAGAAAGGATCAAAAACCAAAATACAGGGGAAAAAGTTAAGAGACAGTTCCACAGAGTTTTTTAAAATAAAGTAGGGTATGAATCAATCATACACGGGAGTAAAATTCAAAAGGGTATACTTGAAAACTACACAGGGGGAAATAGAAGGTAATATGTACATACTAGATAAATATTCTACTGTTTGACAAAATATTATGCTGCCTCGTAAATAATACTTCATGTAGAAATAATACATTTCACTTAATCACAGAAGCATATTAGTTATAAAATTTATTACTAGTTAACGATATTATTATCACTCAGCTAGGAGAATCTTATCTACATATGGAGACTACTTACAAAATATATTTTGCAAGTTTTATATAAGTGCTTGAAAAAATATCTTTGGAGAACCAATCTCTAAGCACTCATTCATGAACAAACTGATCTCAAAGCACTTACCAGAAATCTTATTAATATGGGTACAATAAGAAGTAATTTTACATGGAATCAAGTACAAAATAAATGGCAATATTCTTTGAATAAATATAATTTTACTATTTTCACACATTATGGAAGGAACATTATTATATACTACAATATTACCTGATGATGATTACATCAATTTTAAACATAAAATATGCCACAAATACGACAATACTAGCAAGGAAAATAACTGTCCAGACATCCAGTACCTGTCCCCATCTCAATACCTTGAGAAATGAGTTTGAAAACAATCCTCCAGGGAGCAAACACCAGAAACTCATGTGAAATAGCTATCACCTACTTAGTTGTTTACTTTGAAGCAACACTAACCTGAAAATTTCCTCCACTTCCTTTTCTACTTTCTATTCTAGAAATAAGATAAAAATACACTTTATTCTAGAAATAAGATAAAAATACACTTAGTTCATTGCTCAGAAGTATTAAATGTTAAACAAAGATTACTAAATCTGAACATGACAACAGTGGCTATAACCAAGAAAAAATAACTCCAAGGTGCTTCAAAGCACAGTGGACATTATTTGTTTATGAACATTGTAATTTTAGTTTGTGGTACTGTTTGTTCACATACTTTGATAGTCTGGTTGCCATCAAAACATACAAACTAGCTGTAGAGATTTGTGAGAGCAGCCCACCACATAATAAAGGTTTGATATTTTATCTGGCACCCAAATAATACTTTAATTATAATATTCTGGTTGAGATTAGAGTATTTTCTAGTTTTACGTTTAAACTCAGAACAATGAAGATTAGAAAATTGTTATATGTGAGATCTTTTCCTATATAAAATACTGAGAACTTTGTTGAAAAGCCTTTTTCATAAAGTATCATGAATGCATGAAATAGTATTTAATTCTCACCTTTCCAAGGTCACCTTGCTAACCTTTGTTGGAGCCAAAAACCACAATTCACATCTCCTGACTCCCAGCCTAGCATTTTTTCAATTCAAATTTAGAAAGATTTATAAAGTTCATTTAACAATGGGTTAAATGAAGGTTTACACTTATAATTCTTTGCTTATCGATAATCCATATACAGCAACACAAAATGACTAAAGACTTGATCTACCTCACTGGACCATAAATCCTTGCTTGGCATCCTTTCAAATGTAACAAATCCATTTACCTCCAAAAGTAAGATCATCATGTTTACTTTAATTGTTTGATATACAGCATTGCAAAATACCAAATAAATAATGTGTCCTGGGTTCAGGGCCTATAGCTCTGAGGCTAGGGAGCCAACCACATACACTGGGGCTGGCAGGTTTGAACCCACCCTGGGCCTGCCCAACAACAATGACAACTATAACAAAAAATAAAATAAAATAGCAGGGTGTTGTGGTAGGCGCCTGTAGTCCCAGCTACTTGGGAGACTGAGGGAGGAGAACCGCTTAAGCTCAAGAGTTTGAGGTTACTGTGAGCTATGACACTCTACCAAGGATGACACCATGAGACTCTGTCTCCAAAAAAAAAAAAGTGTCCTTGACATTTTAACAAGAAAGCTTTTCAAAGCAATCTATGAGTCCAAAATATTATTAACTCCCTTAAAAACACAGTCATGATGTCTAAGAAAATACAGAATACTTGCCAAAGGCAATCCAATCAATCATTCATATGTTGGAAAAAAAACACACATGGGAATCTTGAATACTCTGGAGTCTGCTAGTCTAAGGATAGTTTCTATGCTACAGCATCAGGATAAATCAGGAGTTTATCAGAAATGAAGATGCTCAGGTCTCATCTCAGACCTACTAACTCTGAATTTGCACTTTAACAAGCTCTCCGGGTGATTCATACCCATGCTGAACTTTAAATATCACAGCACTAGCAGGTTCATCACACCTGTTTGTATAGGACAATAGCTGTTATTTAAATTTTTATTACTTAAGACATGCTATATCACTATATTGATATACACTCCATATGTTATTTCATTTACTTATCACAAGGTAGATATTACTTTCCCTGCTTAATAGATGATGAAATTAAGAGTCAGAGAGGTTAAGTAAGATAAACAGTCAAAAGCTAATTAAGTGGTAGATTCTAGATCAGTGGTTCTCAACTTCCCTAATGCCACAACCCTTTAAAACAGTTAAAAGGGGTTGCGACCCACAGTCTGAGAACCACTGTCCTAGTTGCAAATTCATGCTATTTTAGTTACACAATGCTCCTTTACATACTGGCCTCATAAAACAAAGGGCATTCTTAACTGTTACTCGTCAATATAAGAATTATTTTAAGAGTCCAAAAATATTATTCGCTCCCTTAAAAACACAGTCATAATGTCTAACAAGATACAGAATAATTGCCAAAGACAATCCAATTAATTATAATAAGATAATAAAGCTATAGTATAGTGACATTTCAATGGCATTCTCTTTAGTTAATCAAAGTACTTCCATTATGCTGCCTTTTACAGTAAAAGGGAAATATTGTAAGTTTTTAAAAAGGTGATACTCTAGTTGAAGAAATAAATGAGCTCAAACAAACAAACAGTAGAACCATCAGAAATTAAAACATCAACAAATACAAAATAGAGTGTATAATTTCCAGGAAGAGTGTTGGATAGGCTGGGCACAGTGGCTCACACCTGTAATCCTAGCATTCTGGGAGGCTGTGGTGGGTGGAATGCTTGAGCTCACAAGTTCGGGACCAGTCCAAACAAAAAGCAAGACCCTGTCTCTACTAAAAATAGAAAAACTGAGGCAAGAGGATTGTTTGAGCCCAAAAGTTGAAGGTTTTTATGAGCTGTGATGCCATAGCACTCTACCCAAGACAACAGTTTGAGATTTTATCTCAAAAAAAGAAAAAGAAAGAAAGAAAAGGGTTGAATAAATTTATTCATTTTAATGTAGTATTTATAAACTACCTATTATATACTAGGATCACATTAGGCACCGAGGAGCTAAAATGAATTTTAAAATATAGACTCTTTGAGGTTAGGGACTCTGAGGGAGGCATCACAAATATTAAATATCTAAGTTTGCCCTGGCTCCCATAACAAAATACTCCCTAGACTGGGTGGCTTATACAACATAAATTTATTTCTCACAGTTCTAGGGAGCTGAGAAGTCCAACATTGAGGTGCTAGCTGATTTTGTAGCTTGGAGATGGCTTCCTTCTCACTTCTTTGTTGTGTCCTCACATAGTGGAGAAAGAGCTCTGGCATCTCTTCCTCTTTTCATAGGGATAGGAACTATCCCTACCTTATTATGGCCCCAGTCTTAAACCTCATTTAACCTTTATTACATCCCCATAGGCCCCATCTCCTAGCACAGTCAAATTGGGAGTTAGAACTTTGACACATGAAGTGGGAAAGACAGTGCAGGGGGACACAAACATAATAGTCTCCTATCTGGGCTCTCTGACTCCTGGAATAAATTCTGCATTCTGAAACCTGAATATTTGAAAGCATAGTTTTACTTTTTCTATTTTTAAATAGTTTTACTTGTCCTTTAATGGACAATTTTACATGTATTAAAAAAAACTCTAAAGTTGAATAGTTTTACTTTTTCTATTAAAGACGATAAACATTGTCTTAATAGCATCATCATATGGCCAACTTGAGTCATATCACAGGCTTGTAATAAATTTTTTAATAGAATTGGACAGAAATTTTCAAGGTAACTAATATATCATTAATGCCATAATCACATTAAATTAAAAAGGAACTTCAGTAAGAAAACAGCTACATACTCAGTAGGACTGAATTCAAACACAAACACGACAAATAAGAACAAATAAATAAAAATTTTAGTAAATTCTTTCCAAAGAAATCCATGCAAAGTAACTAAAATGCCCTTGTATTGAAACATAATCAGTATCGATAAATCAAGGTTGTTTTTCCTAAATATTTCCTAAATATAAGCCACATACTAGTTAGTTACTCCAGGGAATACAAAAAGCTTAATACATAATGTCAGCACTCTTAACATTTGATTAAGAATATGAGGCAAATGCAGACGAAAAATTCCAACTTCTATGGCAGTTAACTTGGCTAAGGCACAATGCCAGTGAAGTCACAGATTTAATCTATATATAAATTAATTGGCGTGCTTTGTTCTCTTACTAACCACTATATTTTAGAATGCCATGAATTTAATGAGGGCTAGATATTGCAACATGGATGCATTAATAAAAATTCATAATTACTTCTGGAAAATTAATTCAACAGCACCATCTTTGTATACAAAAGGCAGCATTACCATTTACTTCTCTGATACAAACATACTCACATGTGCAGTCATATGTGAAATCATATTGACTTTTGGGGAACTAGAATGTAAGAGTGCCAATCTTAAGCCCTGAAACTCAGAATCAGTTTGTAGTTGATAATAGAGAAATGAGAATAACGTAAATCAACATATGAAGTGGTAACTACTTTTATGAAATTGGTAGATGGGGAACCAGAATTTAGATAGGTACCTGTCAAATGCAGTAGTGGACTTGTGCAACTAGTAAATATAATAAGGTGGATGACAGCTTCATGAAGGGAGTACTTGACCACATTATAGTCAGGATATGATCACACACACAGGCTCACGTAGGCTGAAACAGCACCCAGAGAAAGCTCTGCTGTTGTAGACCTTGTCGACCTGGAGAGCAAGTGATACATTTTTTTTTCCCTCTAGGCAGCTCAATTCTATAGTAGCTGGCCCCCCACTAGGCTTTAAAAGGGTAAGCCCTGTTTCTCATTAATAATCCCAAGTGAAGGCAGCTGAGACTTCCTGGGATATTGTCAGGTACTAGAACTGAGTGCAATTTTATTTCCTATGAGGACTGATCTAGGGAGCAATTTTGATGTTCCTGTTTTATGCCAGCCTATCAACTTTAGAAAACAATGTGCATGTTTAATTCTAATTCAAATTGACACAATTAGTGTCCTAAGACTGACGACTTTGGAACTTTAGTGGGAAAGAGAGCTTGTGGTAAATTATTCTTTCGACAGAGCTTCCAGGATCTATCCTTTCTCCAGGGTAGAAACACAGCAAAAATTCTTACAATGATTTTCAAACTTCTGAGTGCAGAGAGATCACCTATAGAATTTGTGAAAAATTCACATTTCAGAAAACTGTATCCCAAATATTCTGATTTTGAAGGTTGACAGTAGTTGCTGAGAATCTATAATCCAAATAAACTCTACCAGTGCATCTGATGTAAGCTGCTCACAGTTTACACTTCTAAGAAATGCTGGATTAGTGGCTTAAAGGATTAATTCACATTAAACAAAAGATCTACTTTATTAGAAAGTAGTAATTTTGTTACTAGAGAGATATAGGCAATAACATATCAGATATCTGATATTAGATAAGCAAAATAATATCCCTTGTCACCAATATATTTGCATACAATTACATATAAGCACAAAGATTTGAGCCTCTTATTTGGAACAATAAATCATACTTACTTGACATTTACAAATTTACAAAAAGGCTGCTATACATCATAGTTATATTATAGTTACATCATTCTAATACTAGATAAAAAGACTTGTGCATGAACACAAACATGTGTTTGGTACAATTATCTCAAATATGTATCTCAATTTTGTTATTGGCTTTTGTAAAAAACATTTGCTAATAGCATCTAGGAATTTAGAGGAAAAGAATCATAAACCTTTAAAAGGCAAAACTTTAAATGACTATCAGTATAATCTATTCAAAAGCAAAAATATTCCCCTCCTTTTTAGTGGACTATTGCAAACTGATATAGCCCTTTTGGGAAGAAGTATGGAAAAAATCCTCAAAGAGCTAAAAACAGACCTTCCATTTGACCCTACAATTCCACTGCAAGTTATCCACCTAGAAGAAAAAATTCATTTTGTCATAGGGACAAGCACACTCGAATGTTTATAGCTGCTCAATTCACAATCACAAAGATGTGGAAACAACCCAAGTGCTCATTCACACATGAATGAATTAATATATACTGTGGAATATGTACACCACAATACAATTCAGCCATAAAAAATGAGGGAGGCATTACATCTTTTATTTTTACCTGGATGGTTTTGGAAAGCATTCTCCTAAGTAAAGTACCTCAGGAATGAAAAAGCATGCATCTCATATATTCAATACTATGTTGTAACTAGTAGATCAACAACTATAGGCCTATATGAGGGAAAAAAAACCCCCTATTAAATTCAAAAACAGTGGAAAAGGTTTGGTAAGTTCCCACCCAACACGTACAATGTAAGGGTATATGGCATACTATCTGGGTGAAGGACTCAACTGAAACTTGGACATTACCTCCAAACACAAACAATGTGACCTCATCATATGGACCCTTGTATTAATCCAAAATTAAAAATAAAATAAGTCTCAAAAAATAATAAAATAAAATCGCAGACTTAAAAAAAAAAAGCCAAGATAGTCTTTCTATGAATACTTACTGAACACATATCTCATGTGGCATCCTGCTCTAAGTGATAGAAATACAGTGGGGAAGGTGACAGATTCCCTGCCTCCAAGAAACTTGATGTTCTAGCAAGAGATAATTGGAATGATCTAACATACATACACACACATAAATGTTAGTTTTTATTCTTTCTTCTCTGGGTCTTAAAATGTTTTCTTTAGCGTCTGTGGGGTCCTAAAGTAGTTATTTCTTAGTCACTTCTACACTGAGTAGAAATTTTATTCAATATCAGTCTCAGGAACTAGCCATTATTTAAAATTCACCGTTAGACATTTACACAAAAATATCTGTCCATTCTGTCATAGAGAATCTGTTTAATTTTACCTCATCAATATTCATTTAAACTCGAAGAAGATAACTATATTTTATACTATAACACTAGCAGGTTTACATTAGAGGAATGTAGAATGCAAGTCCAGCAATAAACAATAATCAGGATGAATTTTTATAAAAAACAAAAGAAAAATTAACATAAAATCAGTCTACCTATACTTATTTTTTTCATACAAAACTCTCCTTCAGTATTTTAGTGTTATCATTAGGATCTCTTTATTATAAACTGGGGCACCAAGGCATCTTTTACATGTAGAAGAATTCTAAAATCTTTATTTGTTCCCTATTTGTTTATCCTTATTTGCATATATCAGATTTGTGTAACCATTATATTATAGAAACACAAAAGTAGCTTTTAAAATACCATGTGTTATAAAGAAGAAAATAAATAAGTAAACTAAAGCAAGAAGTGATCTTAAATTTCGGTCAAAATATTCCAGACACAGAAATACTAAAATTACCTCTTTATAAAATAAGACCACATATATGATTGTTACATGGGCAGAAAAAAAAAAACTCACAACCAAGAAGTTTTCTTCAATTGTAAGATTTATAATTTCATAATACTTCTAAAATGCTAATGTTTTCTTATTTAGAGAAATTCAAATTCATTCATGATAATCATCAATTCTCTGACTCTCTCTGTAACAAACCTTTACTAGCTTTTCAGGGATAATTGGCTATTGAAAGAAAATAATAGTTTCAGTTTACTATACATTATCAGTATAACATTAAATGTCAAATAGTAGGAGGAAAAGGAAGGCAGCATATATTATGTGGAAAAAACATGAGTTTGGAGTTAGAAAAAAACTAGATTCAACTTCTATAGGTTCTGTCACTTAGATGTGTGATGACCCATCTAAGTTCAGATGGTTACTTTCCTCACTTGTAAAACTAAAAAGCAGTAACTTATTTCTAGACATATATAAGCATCAACAGGCAAATTTCTGATATTTGATACAAAGTTGCTAACAGGGTTAAACAAAATAATAAACATGGATATTTATTATATTTACAGGCTTATGCAATAGCTATGTTGTTTAATAGTTATTTATTAGTCATTTCTACATTGAGTAGAAATTTTATTTTTCATCCTTCCTACAATTTCAGTCTCCAGCAAACACCTGAGAACCATAGCTAAGTAAAATACCCAAGTCAGGGGTCCTCAAACTTTTTAAACAGGGGACCAGTTCACTGTCCCTCAGACCATTGGAGGGGCAGATAGGCAGCGGTGGCAAAAACACCTGGTGGGCTGGATAAATGTCCTCAGTGGGCCGCATGTGGCCTGCAGGCCGTAGTTTGAGGACCCCTAACCCAAGTAATTCCCAAATTTACTTTCTGCCTCCCATGCCATGGCTTATTTTTAACTAGGCTCAAAAATACCCAAAAATAGCTCCCAAAAGATCTAGTAGTATTATTAATCTTGGAGAAATTATAGACCCCCCAAAAAGATGATAAATGATTAGAAAGAAGACAACTTTTGAGCTTTCAGTAAGAACATATGGATTTCAGAGATGGTAACTTTGATGCTACATCTAGTAAAATTCTAGACAGATGGCTTATGCGACTTAAAAAATAAAAATGTTTTTACTGTGTCCATCCCTAAGAATAAATGGCAAAAACTAGCTCTGTATATATTTGTATGTGTGCACATGCATTTAAAGGTATTTTAGGTCTAGAAAGCCCAGGAGACTATATTTAATCTATGGGCCAATACAACAAAGATTAAAGCTGCTACTGCTAATATTTAATGGGTTCTTTTATATTATAGGCACTGTGACAGTCGATTTGCATTCGTTATCTCACATATTCCTATAAAGCAGGTGCAATTATTAGAAAACCAAGTGTCAGAGAAGCTGGGTAGCATGCCCAGTATTACACAGGTAACAAAAAATGAAATAAACAATTAAAACCCAAATCATCATTTGTACTGGAGTGCAGTCTGACATACTATGTTTCACTCTCTTTGACAAACATCTCATAAAGTAATTGAAAATAAAAGGAAAAAATGAGAACTAGATATTAACACATATAGGTAGAGTTATAGATAGATGTATTGCAATATAGGAAATAGGCTAATTAAATAAAGCAATGGCATATATGGTAGTTTATACCTATAGTCCCACCTACTCAGGAGGCTGAAGTGGGAGGACCACTGGAGGCCAGGAGTTTGAAACTAGCCTAGGCACCAGAGTGATACTCTGTCTCCTAAAAAAATGGAAAAAATTAGCAAAGTGTAGTGGAGCACACATGTAATCCCAGCTACTCGGGAGGCTCAGGCAAGAGGATCATGTGAGCTCAGGAGTTCATGTAAGGCTGCATTGATCTATGATCATGGTACTGCACTCCAGCCTGAGAGATGAGACTTTTTCTCAAAAAGTTAAATCAAATTTTTTAAATTTTAAAAAATAAAACAAAAAAATCCCAACATATATTAATAAGAAAGCTTATTATTCAGTTCTGCTCAGGTACCCTTCTGTTTACTACATTACTATTGCTGACTTGAAAGACAAGAGAAAAGGTAAGCTTTCCAAATCTATACTAAGATGCAAAAAGATCACATAAAACTAGAAGGAAGGGCTGAGTAAGTAAGGGAAAATGCCAAGAAAGTAGGTTCAATAAACTGATTTTCCAAGTTCAAAATAGGTAAGATGAAAGTTCACTACAAAGTTGGGTGACTTGCTATTGAAGCAACTAAACACATCTGGGGCTGAACTAAGGAAAGCCCACCGTCCAAGTAGGGCACTAGTCCCACTGTAAGACCAAACTGGGCCATAGAACACAGTGTCTAAATCCAAAAGTAACCCCAAAAGTGTAAATGCTCGGGTCCTCTTTTTAAAAAGTGGCCTTGTTGATATGATAGTTCAAAATATCTCCATCTAACACACAACTAAGAAGCTCCTATCTTCCTATGTACATAGAAGACATTAGCAAACCAGAATTTTGTCACTATAGGAATTTGAAAAGTACCAAATGTCATGCATGTTGTAGTGGAAGTTAACAAAAATGATGAGATATTTTTCAACCAAAATGCACGGAGAAGTTGCCTATCATCTCCATGACTCCGCTATCCTAAAACCCAGTTTTATTTTCTCTATCCCATCTACCATAATCTGAAATTGTCTTATTTTTTACTTGTTGATACCTTAATCTGGAATACTTTTAGTTTACCTCTATTTGGATGTAAGCCTAATGAAAAGTGAGCTTATCATTCTTTTTCACCATATTTTTAGAATCTAAACAGTTACTTTCACCTTTTGGTGTCCAATAAATATTTGCTAAATGAATGAATGGGCAAAGTATTGAAGAAATAAAGATGTTCAATCTGAGAAAGAAGATATAAACAGTAGTTTTCATATACCAGAATATTTGTATTAAAAAAGGAGAGTTATTTTTGTGCTTCTCCACAGATATAATCACATGGACATAGGATCATGGGATCCAGTGGTAATCAAGGAAGAAGATTTTGGCTCACAATTAGGAAGTATCTGCTAAATCATAATTCAATAGGCAACCTTACTAGTTATAAAAGGATTCTTAGGGTAAGAAGCTATATCTATAAATTATTAGTTAATGTAAAGTTCCTACAATTCAAAGCACATAAAAAATAAAACTATACATGAAGATTGAAAGAAAAGAACATGATTTTTCGATGGAAGAAAAAAAATTGACAGTGAAGAAAGAATCGTATAAAGTGGATTCTGAATGAAATAGGAAGTAAGGAAAAAATCTTGATAGTATTTTTTCAATAAACATTTATTAAAGAAATAGGGCTCTATGTTGGAAATCTAGGAAGATACTGTTACAAATAATGTTAAGAAAACAAAACAAAAAGAGATAATCAGTTTAAGGGATAAGAGTTAGAAATAATGCTCTCCCTTTGTAATTGTTTGGGTTTCAATTTTTATGAGAAATCCAGAATAAGAAGGTTGAAGGCAGCTAGGTACACATGACAGGGAAAAAGGTACAAGGCCAGATTTGGAGAGCTCTATTTTGGAGCACTTGGCAAAAGAATGATATTTTAATCCCTGAGAGTAGATGGGCTCTCTGTGGAAATATTTAAAGAGAACAATGAATTAGGGATAGGGAGAACATCATAAAATTATAACTCTGTAAAGATCATTTTGAAAAGTCATCAACTCATTCATTTGTCCTTGGGCAGAACTGCACTTAAATAAAAACCCCAAAGGTCATTATCATTCATCTTAAAAATCTCCACTAAAAGGCATTCTTGAAAGTATCTCTGCAAAATGTGTCCTAAATGCTGAAGATACATGTATTAAAATCTTTCTATATTTAAAGCTAATCATGAAATACAAATGATAAAATTCCTCATAGTAAATGATATCAAATAATCACATATTAAATTATACTTTGACTTGCTAAATGAATAAACAGAGGACTTAAAGATTTGCTTCTTGATCTTTTAAAAATTTATAATTCAATACATAAGCTTTAGAAAATAAAATACTCTCTCCTAACAAGTCTAAAATATTTATCTGGATTATATCAAATTAAATGTTATAAAATAAGCACTATCCTTTGGCATAACTTAAATAAAACATAATCCATTAAATTTCAATTATGAAAATGTAATTACTTTTATTTTCCAAGTTGTGATTTTTTTTGTTAATTCTCCTCTTAAGACTATACAATCATAAGCACAGTAAAATACTAAACAGAAGAAAACTAGGTTCTATAAATTGCATAGCTTCTTTATAATTTAGCAAATATTTTGCAATTATTGATCATGAGAAAAAAGAGGCAAATGTTAAGCATTCTGAGCAAAGGTATATAACAAAAACTAGAAAAAATTAACATAAGTAGTAAGGTAAGGTAATGAAAAGTCTACTGCTATAAAATAAAAATCTTACCAAATAGGTCATCATTCAGTCACTTCTATGAACATAGGAGTACTGAATGACTCCTCTTGTTATGTACAAAGGAAATTGGACACCAATATCCTAAAACACACTATGAAACATTTATTCTAGGAAATGTCGATATGACATAACAATATATAGAAAAAAGGTTAATCTAACAAGCCTGTGATCGCCTATCCTTAGAACACCTTGCAACTTTGGCCCTTAGCTGGCTTCTGGGAACTTAGCCAATAAACTGTTCCCTACACTGATAGATTTATCCCCTAAAAGAAAAGGATGGGTCATTGCACCTAGACTGTGCAAACAAAATTATTTATATTAAATATCTGCTTTCCTCTGGGGAAACTAGAATTTTGATAGGTGCTAGGCAGAGGATGTCTGTGTGACTAACCCTCAATAAACCTTGGTGCTAAGTCTCTAATGAGCTTCGCTGGTACACAATACTTTGTATGTGTTGTCCCAACTAGTTCCTGAAAGAACTGCGTATGTACAGTTATGCATCTACCTGGAGAAGACCCTGAAAAGCTTCCACCTGGTTCCCTTTCCTAATTTGCTTTATATTCTTTTGCTGTAATAAATCTATCATATAGTCATGAGTCATTATCAACCTAATTAAATCTGGATAAGAGAAACAGTCATGATTTATTCTCTTTCTTATCCTTCTGAACACTTTCTAAATTTCCTTCAGGAGCAATATTTCTTTGAAAATTAAAAATAAAAACAACTAAAATTAATCTTGATTGAGGAGTAAAAGAGGAAGTTATGCCAAAGGGAGGAGAATTAGGGAGAAACAGAATTTAGAGCCAAGCTTACACTGATTAGTTCATACATAACTCATTCTTTTACAGAGTTGTCAGAAATTAAAAGGCGTTGATTACGGAACGGTAAGTTGTTGAGTATAGGAAAAAGTGGAGACAATATTTTGCTGCTCAGTTATCTCTGTAAGAAATCCTTGACCACATCTCTTAAGACCCTTAAGCCCATTAACTGTTCTGAAAAAAGTAGGAGGACCTAATGATTCTCTGGTATCTTTTATTTAAAATCAAATTAATGGGCTCAGCATCTGTAGCTCAGTGGTTAGGATGCTGGCCCAATACACTGGGGCTGGCAGATTCAAACCTGGCCCAGGCCTGCTAAAAACAACAATAACAACTACAACCAAAAAATAGCTGGGTGTTGTGATGGGCACCTGTAGTCTCAGCTACTTGAGAGGCTGAGGCAAGAGAATCACTTAAGCCCAAGAGTTTGACACCACAGCACTCTACTGAGGGCGACATAATGAGACTCTGTCTCAAAAAAAAAACCCACAAATTAATGCAAACATGACTATTTATTATCTTTGTATATACAGTCTGACATGAAATTATCCTATTCATTCATTTTGGGAAAACATGATCAAGATCATTAAGGCGTTCACCAAGACAATCTGGGTTCAAATGATGCCTCTAGAACAATGTTTTTCAACCATCCTAATGCCACAGCTCTTTAATACAGTTCCTGTGGATCATGACCCACAGGCTGAGAACTGCTGCTCTAAAATCTCATTGAGTTGGAACAGTACCTAGAACATAAAGGCACATAAAGTCAGCTCTCCATATCCATGGGTTTTGCAGCTGTGGATTCAATCAACCACGGCTTAAAAATACTTATTTTGAAAAAGGATGGCTGTATATGTATAGAACATGTGCAGGCTTTTATTTCTTTATTACCTCACCAATACAGTATCATAACTGTTTATGTAGTATGTACACTGTATTAGATATTACAAGTAATCAAGAGAAGGCTAAAAGTATACAGAAGGATGTATGCAGGTTATATGCAAATACTACCCTGTTTTATATAAGGAACTTGAGAATTTGTGGATTTTGATATCCATGGGGTGTCCTGGAACAACCCCCCCATGGATAATGAGAGACAAGTATACTATCATGGTGTTTGCTTTTATTACAATGGACCAAATAAAGTATTCTCTTCAAAATGAATGACAAGATCCTTTATTTCTTTTCTCACTCACATACAAAACTTAAAGAAAACCCAAACTATCTAATGGATTAGTTTGAAACAATAGTACTAACCAAAGCATATTTTGATAATATATCAAATACCTGTGATTAACTGAATCAGCAGTGTTTCCTAAACTGCTTAATTTATACAAATATAAATTGTGGCTCACTTGAAACTTGTTTGTATTTTTATCCATTAGTTGACAACATCAGAAAACACAAAATTCCCAGTGTCATAATAAATCTTAGCCACAAGTATGACTATATTGATTTATTTCCTCACTTATAAATTACCAAGACCTGCTAATAATGTTATACAGCAATGCAGAATTATAAATTCTCTTAAATCATATACATTTTAGAGTTGCATACAAATTTGGTTCCTATATATTCATTTTCTGTTTTTTAGTTTTTTGTTTTACTGATTAAAGTACTAAAAAAAGGCTTCTTAATTATAATTAACTCTTTCAAACTATAAGATTATCATTTATTGATGAGAAGTTTAACAAATGCTTCTGATGCTTAAAAATTATATCCAATGTTAATTATTATTCATTACATACCTATAGGTAGGATGTGATTATACTTAATAAGAATAAAGAGACCAGAAATTAAGTTTTATATAGGAAGAACTTTATCCAAATAGGAACATGATCTAAATGTAAGTATGTAGGCTAACATTATAAGGTAAGAACTAATTAGAAAGAGGAAATCTGTTTCAATAGAGAAAAGTAATCAGTTGACAAACCACTAGAATCATAGAGGATGAATGAATGTCTGGATTTTGACCCACATGCTAGACATTTTCCTGATGCCTGAATGAATTAAGCTGAAATCGGTAATCACTCCTTATGAGATACTTTAACAATTATAAAAGCACAACATTCTATCTTGAGTAACACAAGACGACTATTGTAATGTCTTGTATCAGGGGCTAGCAAATTTATTCTTCTGTATAGGGCCATAGAGTAAATATTTTAGGGTTTGCACAACATAAAGTTGTGCAACTTAATTATTACAGCAACTTAATTCCACCATTGTGGCATGAAAGCAGCCATGGACAATACATATGGGTCTAGCTATAGTCCAATAAAATTTTATTTACAGTAAGCAGCAGACTGGAAATTCTCAACCCCTGTCTTATCCTATTGTTATCTATATATAATCCATATGTCCCCACTAGTCTACAGGCTCTTGGGGGACTGAAAATCTGTTTAATGTAGAAATATAATTATCTTGCAAATAATTTGATCTAGTCCCTGGCACACAGTAACAACCTAATGAATACCTAAGTGAATGAATGAATGATTTTATTATTAAGAAATCATCAGGTTCATATCATATGATTAGCTTGATTAGTTGGCAGAGAAGTTAAAATCTGCCTTTAATAAGAGACATCATATAACGATATTCATCTATAATCAGGTGATGAATATTAGGGAAAACAACTTCAGAAGTAGCCTAGGAAGATGCCTAAGTTGGCAGAATGTGTTCTATGTGCAGTCCCTCAAGCTACTTCTACCCATGTTAATATTCTTATCCTAACTACAGAGCTTATAATTAATTGCACCTAAGGTAATAATTTTTTGTAATCAGATTTATTCCACATAAAGGATATTTTCTTTTTCATATATTGCAGTCCAGCGATTCTGTATATTTCTCCACACAGCTCTTTTGTACTAATTTGAACATTAAACATTTCTTCTCCTGTTAGTTCAATAACTTCACAAATATCCCAAGGTTCCTCTAGCTATAACATCCAAATGAATGGCTAAATATTGAGATCAACTCATATTTTAAATGTATTGGTCCTGCTAACTCTTTGACCTACTTCCCTATTCCTAAGACTTTTCTGCAATCTCTCCCTCAAATTCTACAAATTAAATAATCTGTTCCCAAAATTAGATAAGTTATTCTTTGATTTAACAGGATCCAGGATTTATACAGAACCACTATTTATACCCTGGACATAAGAAAATCAATATTATTGTCTTAACTTGATTTGGAATGCCAAAAATATTAAAATCAGAATTTGGACTTAGCAATGTCTTGCAAACTCTTTAAATAAGTAGCATAAATTAGGCAGCCATAATTGTTGTGGAAATTTTAAATATTTATGAAAATAAGGATTTCAAGTAACTCAGTGAAATTTATTTATATTCACGTGATACATATACCATAAACTATTCATATTTAAGAAAAGGTTTCATCTAAAAACATTTCAAGATAACTTTGTGTTTGCCTAATTTGAATTCCTTTAATTTTCTTTAACTATATTAGTTCACTGAAATAAAACTAAATTATATATTTAAAAGGTTTTATTTAAGACATCACTAATTTAGATTAATATAGTTTCCTGAATATTTTATATATTATATACAAATACAGAGGGTGTCCCCAAAATATACATATTTTAAGAGATGAGATCTACACATTACTCTTTGAAGTTGAATTGAATTAACATAGCAATGTGCAGAATGATGTTCGCTCAAAAGATGGTGGAATCAAATGAACGCTAGCACCACCATACAATAGGCACCATAGTCAAAGAAAATGGCAACATGGTTGTCATTAAAGGAGCACAAGACCATTTTGAAGTAGTATTTGAAATGTGAGAACCTGGAGAAGTACAATGACAAGGGAGGCATGAGTATGGGGGACCTTAAAGGATGTGTTGGGCAGTAGAGAACCAGCTACAATGGCAGTACTTTGGGAAGGAATTGAAATGGTAAGCATAGTGATACAAGTGGATACTTTGGTCAACGTTGCTCAAGCAATAGTCTGCTGTAATCAGAAGTGTCTGGACATTGGTGGTCATCACTTTGAGCACCTCTTGTAACTGTAGAAGTCAAACACAACATGTATTCACTTTTTGTTACTAGTATATATTGAGTCTTACTATTTTAATATAGTTTTTTTCTTTCCTAAAATGTTTAATATATTTTTGGACATCTCCTATATATAAAAAACACAGTAGCCAGAAATACGAAAACCTTTGCCATCATAATGCTTGAGAAAAATCCAACATATGATGATTTCAACATCACTGTAAATCCATTACAAAGAAATTTCAGAACATAAAAAGTGCAGAACTATGACATAATTACTTTCTAAAAGCAGTTACATGAAATGTGATTTTAACAGTTCTTCATAATTAAGACTACAACTTTTTAAATACACAGCAAATACTGTTCAAGTCAGTCTACATCTCTCTCAATATACTCAGGAAATGACTGTCATGTTTTCAAAAGGAGAATTTTTGTTATCCTCTACAAACAAGAAACTGTTTCAAGAAATATTAAAAGACTAATCAGGGCTGATAATACATTTTATTTAAAATGTTCATGGTCTCAAAATTTCACCTCCAACATACAGTTAATTTTATTTATTTATTTATTTATTTATTTTTTGTGACAAAGTCTCAAGCTATTGCCCTGGGTAAAGTGTTGTGGCATCATAGCTCACAGCAACCTTCAACCTTCAGGCTCAAGCAATCTGCTTGCTTCAGTTTTACTATTTTTAGTAGAGATAGGGGTCTCCCTTTTGTTCAGGCTGGTCTCGAAGTTGTGAGCTCAAGCAATCTACCCACCTCGGCCTCCCAGAATGCTGGAATTACAGGAAATCATGCCACCATGCCTGGCTTTACAGTTAATTTTAAAATAAACATTCCTACTTTATAAGTTAAAATTTCATATGGAATTTTTCCATATCAACTAATTCTTCATTTTCTATTCAAGAAAGAAAGGTCAGGTCACTCTACTACCAGCCATGTATAATAAGTACGTTGTTAAATAACCTTTTCTTTTTTTTTTTGAGACAGAGTCTCACTTTGTCAACTTTGGTAGAGTGCCGTGGCATCACAGCTCACAGGAACCTCCAGCTCTTAGGCTTAGGCAATTCTCTTACCTCAGCCCCTCAAGTAGCTGGGACTGCAGGCACCAGCCACATGCCTAGCTAAGAACCTTTTTACAGGTAATACTACTGCTACATAAGATATATAGTCCACAGTATACCTGTCTCATTATATGATTTCATTAAAGTCACTAAATAACTTTTATCTCAAGAATTCTACGTGTGAAATGAGATCATGCTTACTCACAAACACTTTTAGATTATATCTAATGCATAACGTCAAGGGCATTATAAATGTTCAAAAGCATTTTAAGCCTTTTCAAATTTTAATTTGAATGTTTTCCCCAATAATTTATTTTCCTTTCTTTCTTTTTCCTTTTTTTGGGGACAGAATTTCATTGTTACCCTGGATAGAGTGTCATGGTATCATCATAGCTTGCAGCAACCTCAAACTCCTGGGCTCAACCAATCCTCTTGCGTCAGCCTCCCAAGTAGCTGACACTACAGGCATGTGCCACCCTTGTCTGGATAGTTTTCTATTGTTTAGTAGAGACAGGGTCTCACTCTTGCAGTTTGGTCTCAAACTCCTAAGCTCAAGTAATCTACCTGTCTTAGCCTCCCAGAATGCTAAATTATAGGCATGAACCTCCACTCCCAGCCTCCAATAACTTCTTAACCCTCACACTTGAGAGAAGCAAGGACCTGTCTTCATTTTCCTTGTGATATAATGAGTCACTTGAATATATCCCTTATTGTAATACTATTCCAAAATTGATATATCATGGTTAATTCCACACAAGAATGATACTTTAAACCAGTGGTTCTCAACCTTCCTAATGCTGAGGCCCTTTAATACAGTTCCTGTGGGTCATGACCCACAGGTTGAGAACCACTGCTTTAAACCGTAATATGTTTTCTTTAAAAATGTGTACCTCTAACTATGATGAAAGTAACTAAAAGGCCTACTTGCAAATTGAGAAAGCAGGGCTCCTCCCATTTTAGAGCAGTGGGTGTAAGTAAAAGTGTACAAATACACGCATATATACACATTAATTTGCCCCCATGCTACCACTGGACGTCATGGACTTCAAAATCAATAGAAGTAAATCAAGATAAAGTCCTCTAATAAAGTTTACTGGTTGTTCAATTATAAGCAGTAAATCAGATTCACAGACCAAGAAAAAAGACAGCTGATAGAGGAAACTGATGACTGAAATAACAAGCCATCCCAAGACCATTTAGTAACATGGAACTCTAAATACGAATTTTCAAAATGTACTTTTCCAGATTTATTCCCAAATATATACACCGAAAAATCAAGTAAAGTTTTACAATCTTGGACATGTTATAAATTTTTAACATTGCCTTGGGGCAACAGAAATAGGGAATGAAATAAAACTAATTTGGGGAATATCAAGTTTTATTTTCAAATCTATTGTAAGAGAGTGAAAACTTGCATGTATATATATTTGTCCTATTACAATATAAAGTGCATTTTAAAATCAATCTATGGCAAGAAGACCATTTCATAAAAAATAAGATATAAATTATATCAAAGTTTCTTACATATAAGAAATTTTGCTCTACTTTGAAATGGTAACGTCAAACAATTCCAAAAACAGCATTTTGAATTGTCTTTCTTTGCCAAAATAATAGACATAAGAAAAATCCAAATATAATTTAGCTTTTTATATTAACATGAGGATATTCAGGGTTTTTTTTAACCTGCTCCTTCCCAAATTCTCTTTTAATTCTTTCCAAATGTATTAATTACAACATCAATCTTACTAATTTTGAATTTTTAATTAAAAACTTCTATAAAATATACATGGAATAACTGTAACGAAGGTATTAGTATAAAATGCATGTACTACCTATTTTAAACCTCAAACTCTATTAGGGACATAAGTAAGTGTCTCAAAATTGTACTTTGTGTCAGGTATAATCACAGACAAAGGCACTGTCCATCTCTTTCTATACTCTACAATTTTGAATTTTAAAGGATAGGCTGCAGGGAATAGCTGCTCACCTCTGTAATGCCAGCATTCTGGGAGGCCGAGGAGGGCAGATCAGCTGAGCTCATGAATTTGAGACCAGCTTGAGCTATAGTGAGACCTCGTCTCTTAAAAAAAAAAAAAAAATAGCTGGGCATTGTGGCAGGCACCTGTAGTTCCAACCATTCGGGAAGCTGAGGCAAGAGGATCGCTTGGGCCCAAGAGTCTGAGGTTGCTGTGAGCTATGACAGCCATTTCACTCAACTGAGGGCAACACAGTGAGACTCTATCTCAAAAAAAAAAAAAAAAAGAAAAGAAAAGAAAGAAAGAGAGGCAAGAGAGAGAAAGAAAGAGAGAGAGAGAGAGAGAAAGGCTATTTCAACTTTTCACTTTATTTGTGTGTGTGTGTGTTTTTCTTGTTGTTTTTTTTTTTTTTTTTGAGACAGAGTCTCACTTCTGCCCTCAGTAGAGTGCCATGGCATCACAGCTCATAGCAACCCCCAGCTCTTGGGCTTAGGCAATTCTCTTGCCTCAGCCTCCAGAGTAGCTGGGACTACAGGCACCTGCCACAACGTCTGGCTATTTTTGTTGTTGCAGTTTGTCAGAGCTGGGTCCAAAACTGCACCCTCAGTATATGGGGCCAACACCCTACTCACTGAGCCACAGGCGCCGCCCTTTTTAGTGCCGCTTAATAAAAAAATGCTACCACCTTGAATTTATAAAGTATATTTGGGAATTTTGAACTGGCATCAAATTTATTTATACTTGTTGTAGAAAACATAAAATAAAAGCGAGGTCCAATTTCTTAAATAATGATAGTTATATTTCTTGCTCTTGTATAAAATATCATTTTTGGAAGTTTATAATGTTAGCAAATATTTCCATTCAGTGAACTCTACCATTATGCACTAGGTTTCTCAGTTATTTAACATCTAAAATTTCTAGAATTCTATAATCTCAAAAACTGACTTGGCCCCACTTACTGTAGTAAAAGTACTGATTATCAGATATGCCTTTCATATTAAATATTTCTCAGACATAACAGACTCCTGATGAATTTGTAAGTGTGTTTTTCTTCACCTTTGTAGGAAATCGTATATAAAAACAGAATAAACGTTATCATAAAACAGTTATAAATATGGTTTCTGGAGATGGGGCACTGAAAGCAGAATCCTGCCAATCTAGCAAATGCAGGTAACACACCAGGTGCCTATTTCCCAATGCAGTACCATCCTTTTGTTGTATGAAGATGTGAAAAATGTCATCAATGGTACACTTAAAAATCCTACAGTTGACTGAGGTCCATTTCAGATTTACCAAGTAACACTTGAAACTGTTTATGTCAAAATAAAAACAAGTCAACAACATCTAATAATGAGAGTAGAAGGTCAAGTTTTTCTAAAAATCTACCTGAAATAACAAATATACAGAAGTCATGCAACATATCTTCATAAGATGGTATCACAACATTACTGGACAGTGTTACTTATAGTATCAACACACAGTATTTTGTGAAATATCAAATTTTTTTTAATATTCAGCATCCTTTTAAATAAAACATCAATTTTCTTTTCTTGATTATAAAAGAAACAAATTATGATTGTAAAAAAATAACTTAAACAGTAGTAACAAAAATTCCATTACATAATTTTTAATATTTTAAAAGACAACCACTTTTACTATTGAAAAAATTCTATATATTTTAGAGTAAAACTAGCACTGAATCAACCTTTCATAAGAAACATTAAAAAGGGATCTTTTCTAACCATTTTCTTTTCAACATCTATACATTTGGTTACAGAATACACCATTTTCTACATATCCTTTTTAATTGTAAAATAAAGTTTTGTTCAGAGAAAAAAGCATCTACTGGAACCTACATATTTTAGAATATGGTGTCGAGTCACTAACACATGGTCCCATTACCAACATGGCCCTATCAGAACTTAGGTGATGCTATGCTCAGAATGTAGCATCAGAATGTTGTATCAACAGATTCCCCACATCTTATTCTTTTTTATCTGTTTATTACATAATTACAGCTTTTTCACATCTATTAATTAGCTTCCAGAGTGGGGAGGAACATTTAAATAAAGGTCCTTTAAGGCAACAGCTTCATTTATTTTTAAACTCATGTAATTAATAGTATCTGTAGAGCAAATCAGCTTATTAATCAATCTTTCTTCTGAGTAATAAATAGTGTATAAAAAAATAGCTCAAATTCCATTTTAATAAATGAGGAAAATTAAAATGCAAATATAAATATTAAGATATCTCTGGAGAACCCTTTCCTACTATTGATACCCTATTGAGAAAAAAGATATTTAAGTATGTTTAATATAATAAAGTAAGGAGGTAGGTTAATCTCAGAATGATCCCAGACTATCTCATCTCAACATCTTTTTACTGGATATCTTTAATCTCAAATGATGTCTTTATGAATAATTATTCCTGAGAAATGAGCTTTCAGAAATTATGAAACTTTTCTGTATTTAAAATATCTGAGTTCAACTCAAAATTTGAGCCTAAACAGACTTGAGGGAACAAAAATGCTTGTGCAATGTATTAAATCTATTTGAAGTGGGATTACTGACCTTTAAATTGTAATCATGATAAACATGACATTTAAGAAGATAATAAAACAGCTGTCACCACATGCTGAATAATTTCTATGTGCCAGGAACTGTGCTGGACACACAGACTAAAATCTCATTGAGTCCTCAAATCTAGCTGAATGTGGGGTACGAGAGTCTGCCTTTTTTCCCCCCAAATTCCCAAACTAAAGTTTTGGAACGTTCAGTAACTTACCTGAAAGCCAAGCAGCTTATGAGGACCTGGATTTCAGCCAAGGTTTCATCATATATTACTAAACTATAAAGCCTTCCAATACTCCATAACTTTAGAAACAACTATACAAATAATACGTGGGTCATTACAACAGTTTTGAGATACACAAAAATCAAGGAACATAAAATCAGCATAGACAAAAACAAATGAAACCCTCCCAGCAACATCGTTAAGCAGAGTAAGTTGAACTTTCATGGGTGAAGTAGAGGGAATGCTGTTGACTGTTTTACTTGGATGTCAAATGATGGACCATAATACAGTCTGTCTCAAAACTTTCATAGTGACCTATATAGAAGGCTTAAGTAAAAGAATAGAGCATCATTTTATTTTTTGGCTATCATTTATAACCAAACTAAAATAATCACAACAATATAATGACAGAAACAATGGGTATGCTTCCTATTCTTAAAACACAGTAACCTAAAAAAGACAGAGGAATTTCAGAATAAGTATTGTTATTATATAAACACATTAAAATATGTCAAAAGGAAGTTAAGTGCCTTCCCTTCGAGATGCACATGAAACAGTGCAGTAAATGAAGAACCTAATCCTAGCACTTGTTTCATTCAGCCTCTTTCAGCTTAGATAAAGCCTTTCTTTACCACCTTCAAAATTTCTTTTCCAAAAAGAAATCTGCAAAGATTTCAAAAAGTTATTCAAGGAAAACAATAAAAATGAACAAAAGTAATATCAAGAATTTTAGTTTGAATATAGACTAAACTGGCAAATTTGATTGCTATTTTAATAAAAAAAAACGTAAGATCAAAGAAAAAGACACTATAAAAAAAAGAATTTAAGCAAAAAACTTAGGGTAAGAAAAGAGAAATTAAACTTGGGGAAATTCTGTAGGGGAAATGTACAAAGGTACAAAGATTTGAAGGTACATGGGATTTTCTCATGAAAAGAAAGCAGTGCAGCATACCACTGAAGTGTACAGGCTTTGGCTCAAGGCCTGCCGAGTGCACAGGAACATCTGTCAGTGACTAGTTGAGTGAGTCTGAATAAATCACTTTTCTTTAGTTTCCCCTTCTCTATAGTGCGAACGGTAACAGTACTATTGCAAAAGGCTGTAGTGAGGATTAAATGTTATAACATATGTAATATTTAACACTTATTAAATTATGAGGGAAAGACAGAAGAGGAAAATGCAATAATAATCACGGTTTCTGCACACAGGATCTATACTGGATCTTTTCTAACTACACTTATACCCTAAAGAAAACAAAACCTGATTCCCAAATAATATGTACAATACTGAAGGTTTTATTTATGACACCTGAAAAGTTAGCAGTACTATGTTTCCTTGAACTTTATGATTTTCTTGTACTAGTCTGAATTTAAAAGGCACACTTTGACTCATCCAGGATGCCCAATGGCAAAGAAAGAATAAGAATAATACAATCCCAAGCTACAGAGTGTAAAACAATTAGATTTTGATTCCCAAATAAGTAAACTTGTATTCTAAGGAAATGTTTCATTAAACTGAAGCAAAGTCTGATTTTGATGTATATAGAATACTATTTTATTCTTTATTTTAATCCTTTTGTACATGTTTAAAAATACACAGGGGTTCAGAACAACCTCAATAAAATGACAATATTTCTACTAAAGGACTTCTGAAGTCAAACCACCAGTGTGCAAACATGGTTGGTTGGCTTTTAATTTGAAAAGTCATAGGCACATTTCATTAAATGCATTTCATAAAACAAAGAAATCAAAAATGCTGAGAAGAAAAATACTCAGTAGTTTGATATAAATTTTAAAATATCTTTCAGGCAAGAACTCATGGTAAAAAAGTAAGATTTAGATGTTTTACTATTCATACCTGCTTCACTACTAATTCCCCAAATGCCACTTTGCTACATCTAAACCCCTGACAATGAATTACACAATCTCATTTAGCAAACTAAAAAATAAGTTAATCTCTGTGTCTGAAAACAGATCATTACAAAAGAAAATACTGACAGCTCTTACCTGTAGTTGATAAAGTATATTGTACTTTTAGCAGCACTAAAAATGCAGCTTCATCTAATATAAATATCTGAATAACTACACAAAAGTATTTTTCTCTTAAAATAAGATTTGTATACACTTTTTCCAATGTTGACAACTTAAACAACATTGATCTATATATTGTGCTAAAAAAAAAATTAGGCACAGATCACATAATATAGTTTACATTTTCCTTGCTGTAAAAAATATACTATGTGCAAACACATATCACACAGATGAATAGTAGACACAGCATAAGATATTGTAGACCTAGCACAGAAAAGATTAATGTTTCACTGTTCTGTTTTGTTTTTTTAAACAGGAAATTCCAAGTAGCATTAAGATAGATATCTCATTGCTGGGTGAGTACTTTGCATGTGCATTAGAATTATTTGTGGGTTTTCTTGAAAAATGAAGCTTTTCTATCACAAAAAAAGACATCGCTTTTAGGCATATGAAATAATTAAAAGGAACCAGATAAAAATGTTTCCAAAAATCATTAAAAATATTTAACAGACTACCAGATTGCTTTGTTGGAAAGAACGAATTACTTAACATTATGGTTGCTTTATACTGCAGATTCTATCATTAGCTAAGACACTTTGAAGGTACCAAAGGATACAGATCAAGAAAAAAAGAGAGGAAAAAAAAATGCAGGCTGTTAGGAAGAGGGTAAAAAGCAAATGTCATTTTACCCAGAAGAAACAAAAATACTATTTTTATTTGTCTATAACAGACAATTAGTGCTGCATTGTAGATAATAAAAGCACAAGCAAGGGGGTTATGTGACATATAATAAAATGCAATGTTACTGCACATCCTCCATGAAAAGACTACTTATGGGTGGCAGATCAGTGTGTTTAAAAGTACACTTTGATGCAAAGGATTATTCTTTATCACAAAAATAATATGTAAGCATTTTTCTATAAAGGGCAATTTATGTAAGTCATAACTTGCAAAAACCAAAAGAATGAGCAAAACAGAGATAGACAAAATGAGAGACAAAAGAGGCAGAAAGTATTTATAATCAGAGACACAGATGCCGAAGGGCTTGCTGAAGTCTTACAAATGGTTTGAGATACTTTTTTTATCCTTAATGCTTAATTTTTCCTATTACTGCACAATTATACTCACACGCTATAATTATCTTATAAGATAACCTCTATACATCCTTTCCTTCAGTTTCTTCCACGAAAAGGAAAAAGAAAAGAAACCTTTAGTCTCACCCTTCACTTCATAGTCAATTATTCAAGTAAATATATGTATGATGGCAAATTTCCACATGAATCAAGACTACAATCCAAAACCACTGTCAGATTTCAGTTGATTTACTACATAGTCCTCTTCAAATGGAGAAGGAATTAGCCCGTTTCCTAGGTTTGGGGCCTTGTGTTTCCTGATCATTCACACACATACACGATGTGCACATTGTCTCAGACAGTCTTCGGAGGCCTAGCCGGAAAACGCTGTTGGAGAGGCTATATATCACACAGTTACAAAAACTATTACTTATAGCAAGCCAGGTTGTTAGGAAGGACAGTGTTGGATTGTCCAAGACACGGGAGCTTTCTAGAAGAAAGTAAATGATATAAGGAAGCCACAGCATGTAAAATACACTGGTTATTCTAAACAAAACCATAGCATAGCGACGATCAGGGCTATGTCCAGTCTCTCTGGACGTATCTACCTCATGGCTGGGGAATCGAGCCCTTCGGTCATTTATCTCTTTGGTGTGCTGCCGGCAAATTTTGAAAATGTGGAAGTAAGTGAAGCAGACAACCAAGGCAGCAGGAGCATAAAGTAAACAAACAATAAAGCCAGTAAAATAGGCACTGGTAAGCCAAGAGGTGGCACACCATTCAAAAATGTCACCATGATAACCAGGTTTCCCCCAGCCAAAAAAGGAAGGCAAGAAAATTAGGCAGGAGTAGACCCAGATCAAAATAATGCAAATTCTCAGGCGACAAGGAGTGACCAGTTGATTGTAGGAAAGAGGCTTGGTTATAGCAAGGTAGCGATCCACACTGATGCAAGCAAGACATGCCATAGAAACACTTTTTAAAACAGAGATGATATATCCAAAAACCTGGCAAGTCAGTGACTCGTGGACACCTGTGGAGTAGTGGAGAAGTGAGAGAGTAGGAACCAAGCAGCTAACTCCAACGAAAAGGTCAGCATATGCCATCGTCTGAATGAAATAGCTGGTGGTATAATGATGTAAAAGTGGAGCACAGTGAAAGACAAAGATAACTGTTAAATTCCCAGCAATGATCAGAAACGTCAGCAAGACAATAACAACTGTCTCGAAGATGCAGACATCCACTGCACTGTAGTAGCCAAATCCAAGTGGGCAGGGGTGGCGTTCGGACACATTCACAATGCCACTGCTCAAGTTCAGGAGCCTCCATTCAGTCCACCTGGATTCATTCATGGCTTGGAATTAAAGAAACCTGCAGTCTTGGCTAATGCAACCAGGCGCCCTGCTCAGCATCTGTTAAACGCTGCACAGGAGAGCTTCAGAACCTGCTTCAGTAGGCAGTGTCAGAGCTTCTGTTACAGCTGAAAGTCCCAGAGAGTGTTCAAGTCTCTTCATCACCCTCAGTGCAGCAGTGACACACCTCAGCTTTAGGGGGGGTGAAGGGAGGGAGAGAGGTAAGCTAGAAAGGGGGTGAAAAGAGGTCGCTGATTAACTTCCGTCAGTGCTCTCAAAGAACTTTTTGCAGACACAAGGCACTTCTTATTATCTTGTACTAAGAAAAATTAAATCTGTAAAAGGAAAAATAAATCAATTGCCCAGGGAAGAAAAGCTTCTGTGGGTTGTTTGTTTTCCTGAGAAAGGTAGTTTCTTAGAGATCAACTAGGAAGAATGAGAAAAGGAAAAGTCTTAAATTGTCTTAGGTTTTTTGCTTCATCTATGATGAAATGCATTCATATTTTAGAATTTAAGTAAGATTTTAGATTTGCTTGAAAAGCTAAGAAAAAGTTCCTTGTGGCAAAGACTGTCTTTGTGTTCAGCTCAAGGTTTGATGCTAGTAAGTCAATTTTATGATCTATTTCTCCCTCAAATTTAAAATCTAAGAAAAACAACTCCATTAAGGTTAATTTTAAAAGGCTCATCTCTTTGTGGGCATAAAGGAGAAGAATGGAGGTAAAAGACCCCCGGATTGCCTCATAACTCGCATGAGAAAAAAGTATATTTCCAGTAGGAAAGATAATATGCAATGAAGTAATGTATTAAAACCTGACAAAATATAGTAGACTTCTGAAGTTTTAATTTTGCATGCATTTTTAAGCATTTATAGAAAAACAGAATTTAGTCCATTATAATTACTGGTGCTACTAACAGCAATGTGAATTATACTTCTTCCTGTATAAAATGCAAAAATATATACTTTTGCAATTAATTCAGCATATTTAACTGAAAATAACTTTCATTATTTGATGTGTCACCTTCCTTACAATGAAGCATGATAATAAAATATGTAGCTCAATGTTATTTGTTATTTTTGCAATCATACTCATATCTCACATTATTTACATTAATATATATGATATTAGACAATAATAAAAACTTTATACTCTGAGCTTATCTGACTAGAAATGCTGCCATTATTTATTACTTTGGTATTTCTAGTAGGCTTCATATTCTATTTGTTATACCTTTTCTATTTTCAGTAGATGATTAACACATTAAATCACTACTTCAACCAAATCTTCTGAAAATGGAAATTTACCTTGTTTATTATATTTGCAGTTATGTAGCAGCCATATGTTAAGAAAATGCTTCTTCTATTTCTGTATTCTATTTTGAGCAGATGCTCAATTAATACTGGGGTCATTAGGTAGATTGTAAGATAGTCTTGTTTTAAAATACCTCTAAGCATCAAGATGAGTTCAAACCTAGAGTTTGAAATGCTGAAAGGCTGGCAGGATAGAATGCATCCAAAAGGCTTCCAAGGTCATTCTGATATCAGGTAAACATTTGCCAAAGTCTTTTTTAAACCAAAGGCATTTCAGAGAGTCTCTTGTGAGTCTTTATTGTCATACCTTTTGAAGAAATAACATGCACTAGAAGTAAAAACATTTCCTCCAGGAACAATGAAGCAGCTTAATAGAAAGCATTCTTCTGAAAGTTATTTTCTCGTGAACCACCAAGTCAGGCAAGTCCTTCTTCTTTTATAATAGCCATAGGATATTTTTCCTTGGACATTCCTAGTTTCACTTATCAAAAATAGTTCTGTTGTTACAGGAAGAAGGTAATGTTTCTCACCTACATTCACTCTTATCAGCTGCTAGGCTGGGCTGCTTGATTCAGAAGTCCGATTTACTGTGATGCAGTTACAAGGATGCTGTCAGTATATTCTTCACAATCTCTCAGCATCAATGCTTCCACCTGAGCCCGAGCCCTGCTCCTCCTCCTCATCCAGGGCTGATGCAGAAGAACTCACCATCAGAAAGGTGACTCGGTCCTCCTGCCCCAATCAACAGCACAGCCAATGGCTACTGCAGCTGAAACTGTCACTAGGTAACAGTTGCCAGGCACATGCAGGCTTATAGACTTACTCGGCAAGCTCCGATCAAGATTGACAAAAGAAGACAATGAAACTGACCAATCCCTACAATATATAAATGGCATTTTTGAACTTTTAGAGGTAATCTCCTTATTATCATCTGTAAGGATGATTTCCTACAAACAGGACAGAAAAAAACTGGCGTATACCTTTAAACCCTGTACAGAAACTACCACAAGGTACTTTGACTCTAAAAACTCAGCAGTAATCTAATGCTCATTGGCAGAAAAAACTTATTAATTATTAAAAATCAGCCAAGTTTTCATGAACTCAAGAGATGTGACTAATGGTTTTTCTCTCTAAAATATATAGTTATACTTTGATGAACAGAAGTTACAAGTCATTTACTAATCTTTCTAATCCCTGCCAAACTCACATAAAATTGCTGAGTTTGATGTGTAAATATTTACCTGTATAGACAAAACACTAGAACTAATACCACTATAGTAAAATCTATTCAAAGAAATATTTAAGGTCAAGTATGATCTTAGAATATTATAGGCATTAGAATAAATAGATCACTTAGTCCACTTTTTACTTTATATGAAAATGGGTCAAAGGGTAAAAAAAGTAAATGCTGAACTACACATATCCAAGTGTAATTGTGCTTTCTTTAGAAGAAAGTATACTAAACTTGAATATATGATAGACATTGAAAACATTTGTTTATTTCTACTTACTACACACAAATTTTCCCTATTTTTAAACATTTTTTACAGGGCCAGCACTTTTAAATTTATAAATTTAATTTGTAAATTATTTCACAATTAAAGTAAATCAGGAAAATTAAGATAAAAATGGAAGACAACATTTGTTAAGCATGTTCTACGTGCCAAGATTTGTGCTATGTGCTTTGTATATTTTTTCTCTACAAAACCCCTAAAACTCTGTGAAGTACGTATATCATCATTATCACTTTGCCGATGAATTAAGTGGGTACCAGAAAAGGTTAAGCATAACTGGCCTACAATTACAAAGCTAAAAACTGGGATTGAAACAGGTCAAAATTATCATACCTAACTCCATATTAAAATACTCCACCCTCTCCTTTCTACTTACGGCTGCCAATAAGAAAATGTCTTAGAAGAATTATCTCAGATTTCATAAAAACGATTTCTATCATAACAGGTATCTTTTCTGACCACAGTGGAATAAAACTAAAGTTCAGTAACAAGAAAAACTTTGGAAACTGTACAAATACATGGAAATTAAGCAACATGCTTCCCAAATGACCAGTGCATCAATGAAAAAGAAGGAAATTTAAGAAGTTCTTAAAATAAAGGAAATTGGGAAAACAATATGCCAAAACCTGTGAATAACAGCAAAAGCAATATTAACAGGAAAGTTTATCACAATAACTGCTTTTAAAAAGTTGAAAGACTTCAAATAAATAACCTAATGATGTGCCTCAAAGAATTAGAAAAGCAAGAACAAACCAAACCCAAAGTGAGAAGGAAAGAAATAATAAATAGCATAAATAAATAAAATTGACCCTAAAATAAATACAGAAGACCAACAAAACAAAAAGCTGCTTTTTGAAAAGGTAAACAAAATGGGTAAGCCTTTAGATCAGTGGTTCTCAACCTGTGGGTTGTGACCCCTTTGGGGGGTCTAACAACCCTTTCACAGGGGCTGCCTAAGACATTCTGAATATCAGATATTTACATTATGATTCATATCGGTAGCAAAATTACAATTATAAAGTAGCAATGAAAATAATTTTATGGTTGGGGTCACCACAACATGAGGAACTATATTAAAAGGGTTGTGGCAATAGTAAGGTTGAAAACCACTGCTTTATATAGAACAAAAAAAAAAAAAAGGAGAGAGAAGACCCAGATAAAATCAGAGAAGAAAAAGGAAATATTAAAATTATAGAATACCATAAAAATACATACAGATAAGGGATCATTAGAGACAATTATGAATAACTGTATGTCAACGAATTGGAAAACCTAAAAGAAAGGATTAAATTCCTGGATACATATCACCTACCAAGAGTTCAACCATGAAGAAACAGAGATTGAAGAAGTAACAAAAAGTCTCCAATCAAAGAAAAGCCGGGAACCTAAAGGTTTCACTGCTGGCTTCTACCAAACATTTAAAGAACTAATGACAATTCTACTTGAACTATTCCAAACAGATAAAACAGGACACAATATTTCTAAAGTCATTCTATGAAGCAAGCATTGCCCTAATGCCAAATCTAGACCAGGAAAAAAGAAAACTACAGGACAATATCTCTAAAGAACACAAACACAAAAACCCTTAAGAAAACATAAGCAAACCAAATTCAACAACACATTAAAAAGATCATCCACCATGATGATCAAGTGAAAATAATCCTAGAGATGCAAGAATGGGTCACCATATGCAAATCAATAACGTAGTACATCACATTAACAGAATTGACTAAAATAAAATGATCTTTTCAATAGATACTGAAAAAGCATTTAACAAATTTCAACAACCCTTCATGATAAAAACTCTCAATTAGTTGGGTACAGAAAAAAACATACCTTGAAACAAAAAAGGCCACATAAAACAAACCCACAGCTAATTTGCTGCATGGGGAAAAACTGAAAGCCTTTCCTCTAAGCTCTGGATCAATATAAGGATGCCGAATTTTACCACCGTTATTCTACATAACTGGAAGTCCTGGCTGGAGCAATTACACAAGAGAAAGAAATGAAGAGCATCCAATTTGGAGAAAAAAAAAAAAGCCAAACCAACTTGATTGTGTACATGATTTTATATTTAGAAAAACAGAAGAACTCCACTAAAAAGTCTTGAGAACTGATAAACAAATTCAGTAAAGTCATAGGGTACAAAATCAACATATAAAAATCATGAGCATTTCTATACATCAACAGCAAATGATCTAAAAGAAATCAAGAAATTAATGTCATTTGTAATAACTATAAAGAATATAAAATACCTAGGAATTACCTTCCTTATAGACATAGGAAAAAACTATCCTAAAATTCATATGGAACCATAAAAAAAAAAAAAAACCTGAATAACCAAAGCAATCTTAAGCAGAAAGAACAAAGTTGGAGGCCTCCCATACTAATTGATCCAAAATATACTACAAAGCTATAGTAACTAAAACAGCATGATTCTGGCATAAAAATAGACACATAGGCCAAAAAGAACAGAACAGATAATCCAGAAATAAATCTGTGCATTTACAGCCAACTCACTTTTGACAAAGGTGGCAAGACCACACACTGAAGAAAGAACAATGATGCTGGGAAATCTGGACATCCATATGGAGAAGAATGAAACTAGGCTCCTTTCACCATATACAAAAATCAAAACAAAATGGCTTAAAGACTTAAATGCAAGACCTGAAACTATAAAATACTAAAAGAAAAAAGTAGGAAAATACTTCATGACATTAGCTTGGGCAAGGGTTTTTTTTAGGTAAGACTGTAAAATCACAGTCAACAAAAGAAAAAACAGATAAATCATGATTACATCAAATTAAAAAGCTTCTGCACAGTGAAGGAAATAATCAACAGAGTAAAGAAACAGCACAGAGAATGGGAGAAAATATTTTTAAACTATTCATACAAGGGATTAATAATCAAAATATATAAGTAACTCTAACAACTCAACAGCTGAAAAACAGACAATCCAATAAAAAAGTGGCCGAAGACCTGAATAGACATTTCTGAAAAGAGGACATACACATGATCCACCAATCCCACTGCTGTATATATAACCAAAGAAAGAAAATCAATGTATGAAAGAGATATCTACACTCTCATGTTTATTACAATGCTATTCCCAACAGCCAAGATATGGAATCAACTTGTATCTATCAACAAATGAATAGATAAGGAAACTGAGGTGAATATACACAGTGGAATACTATTCAGCTATAAAAAAGAAAATTCTATCATTTACAGAAACATGTAACTGGAGGCTGTTAAGTAAAATAAGTCAAGCACAGACACAGAAATATTACATGTTCACACTTATATGTGGGAACTAAAAAGATTAATTTCCTGGAGATGGTGAGTAGAATAGTGGTTACTAGAGGCTCTGAAGAGTAGGGCTGGTGGAAAATAAAGAGAGATTGGTTATGGGTACAAAAATATAATTAGATAGGTAAAATAAGTCCTAGTGCTTAATAGCACAATAGGGCAACTGTACTTAACAAGAATTTATTGTTTTTCAAAATAGCTACAAGATTTAGAATGTTTACAACAGAAGAAATGATAAATGTTTAAGGCGGTAAACATCCCAATATCCCTGATTTATTAAAGTATCACATGTACTCTGTAAATATATAGAGCTGTTATCTACCAATAAAAAAATGAATTCTAGAGAACAGAAACACTTTGTTTCATCTATATTGAACTGCCTTTTAGGAATCATGTTATTGCCAAAGTATTTGGGGGGTTAGGTGAAATACAGAATGGTAAGTGTATTTCTCATTATCAGAAATATTTATGAGACAAGTGAGAATAATCTTAAAATCAATACCATGTTTAGGTTTGAAAGTCAGTATTTAAACATAATACAAAATGGCTAAAATGTCCTATTTTCAGAGGAGCATTTTGACTTTTAGAGATAACAAAAAAGCATTAAAATCAAATAAGATCAGATCTAATATTCTGTAGTACAATAACAATAAATATTCAAAATAAATTATTGCTGATAAATATTTGTGAACATAGATAAGTTCCACATTCTATATAAAGAAAAATTAAATACTAAGTTTTTCTATAAAATCATTGACAAAGGGGCGGTGCCTGTGGCTCAAAGGAGTAGGGCGCTAGCCCCATATGCCAGAGATGGCGGATTCAAACCAAGCCCTGGCCAAAAACTGCAAAAAAAAAAAAATCATTGAAAAAGTATAGCATTTGCACATTTTCAAAACACTTTGAATCGTATCCCTAAAATTAGGGAAATGTCAAAAAATCTCATTTAGAGAAACTGAAATACAGGATCATTTTAGTTTGACATGTTTATTTCCAAAAAATGATCACTAGCAGGGATTTGAATCTAGAAATATTGCAAATGGTCCATAATTGCACATCCTTCCAAAGGTATACAATAATACAAAATGGAGAGTTTAAAGAAGTAGACCTTTTAACCCACTAAGCCTCGTTCTTTCTGTCTACTAACTTCCAAAAACAAAAAGCTTTGGTAGCTCTAATACGTAATTTTTTTTTTCTTTTTAGCAACTGACTCTACCAACCCTTCACTATTCTTCTTTCCTATCTTTTTTTTGATTTGTTTATAATAGAAACCAATTTATAATGTGAAGCTCTAATGGCAAAGAATACTAAATAACATATATTCACATACTCATTATATAAAGCGTTCTTTTTTTTATATTAGGCATTATTTTCTTCATTTTAGGGGTCATTAGGTGTTCTATTATTGCCATTCTTTTCATAATCATTATCAACAACTTCCTTCTCCTTTCAACTGATGAATGATAATCAGAAAATATCTAAGAGGAATCATTTGAGATTACTTTAAAATTACTTTTAACAGCCCAATCCATATATATTTGTATTATATAATATTTCATAGGCATTTGATCTTTTTTATATATTAGATACGTTTTACATGTTCTTTTATATTTATCAATATTTTGGTACTAAACAGCCAGTCAATGCAAATAACTACTCAATAGGACCTAAGAAGCTAAGCAAGAGAGAGCCAATACGATGGCAAATAGGATAGAGTAAGTAATGACTACCAGAGAGAACTGCATACACAACATGGTGTCATAAAAGTAAACAAATAGAGGTTAAAGTAAAAGTTGTCTTTTAATAAATTTCAAATGGTACCAAAAGGTGCATACATTCAGAACTATTTCCTTAATTACTCTCCTCATCTGTTACTGTCTCTTTATCTCTACTGTTATTACCCTAGACAAGCTAGTATCATCTTGTGTTTGGACTACTGCAGTGCCTTCCCATTTGTAGTCTCCCTTCAATCCATTATCCACAAAACAGAACATTATTTCCAACATGCAAACCAGATCATGTCATTCCCCTAATTAAAGTATTTCGTGATAGAGATCTTCATTATATAAGAACACACAAATATTTCTTAGGATACTGAAACCATCGAGTATGAACAAAAAATGTAATAAATTATATTTAAAATAAAAATTCTGCTTATCAAGAGACACCATTAAGAAAACCAGTTAGTAAACTGAAAGATATGAAGAAAACATTAGCAAAACATCTGACAAAGAAGTTGCATCCAAAATATATAACTGGCTCCTACAATTTGTTAATAAAAACACAAATAACCCAATTAAAATTAGGGGAAAAAACTAAACAGACACTTCACAAATAGCCATTAAGAAAATGAAAAAGTTTTGAGCAGCGCCTGTGGCTCAAAAGGGTAGGGCACCGGCCCTATATGCCGGAGGTAGTGGGTTCAAACCTAGCTCCAGCCCAAAAAAAAAGAAAGAAAATGAAAAAGTTTTGATCACTATCAATTTATAGTATAGTCTGAGGTCTGGTAGCATGATTCCTCCTGATTTGCTTTTATTTCTGAGTAATGTCTTGGCTATTTGAGGTTTTTTCTGATTCCATATAAAATGAAGTATTATTTTTTTGAGGTATTTAAAATATGACAGTGGTGCTTTAATAGGGATTGCATTAAAAGTGTATATTGCTTTGGGTAGTATGGTGGGACCATACCTATGGTGCGTTTTACAAGGGTACATGTTAAATCTACAAAGCATAGAATATAAATATCTTAACACAATAACTAAGAAAATGCAGTGAAGGCTATGTTAACCAGTTTGATGAAAGTATGTCAAACTGTATATAAAACTAGCACATTGTACCCCATAATTGCATTAATGTACACACTATGATGTAATAAAAAAATTGAAAAAAAAAAGAAAATGAAAAAGTGCTCAACGTCTTTGGTTGTCAGGAAAAGGCAAAGTAAACCCACAACGAGATACCAATATATACCCATTAGAATGACTAAAACTTAAGAGACTGACAATACAAGTGATGGAAAGGATACAGAACAACTAACATCTTCATAAATTACTGGTGGTAGGGTAAAATGGCTCAATTTTGACAACTTTGAAAAACTATTTTGGAGCTTCTTACATTAAGCAAATTTACTCTATCTCCAATTCAATTCCATCCAGTAGAAAGGAAAACCAAGTCTACAAACAACTTGCATTAAAATGTTCATAATGGTATGTGTAAAATTAAACAGCCAAAACTGTAACCAACCTACATACATGTCCATCAACAGGGGAATGAATAAAAAAATTGTGATATGCCCATGAAATGGAATACAACAATAAAAAGAAACAAAAGTAATAATACACACAATATGGATACATCTTAAAAGTAAAGAAACCATACATTAAAGAGTACATACTGTGTGATTTTATATGAAGTTCTAAAATAGGAAAAAATAAATTTTGCTAAAAGAAATCAAGAGTAGTTGCCTCAGGTGGTGTGTGTGTGTGTGTGCACCCATGCGTGAGTGTGTGCACATACCAGTCAAGAACTGATTGACAGGAGGTACATGCATAAGAGAACTTTCAGGGATGAGGCAAACATTCTGTATCTTATATGCACACATGTCAAAACTCATCAAAATGTAAACATTTAAGACCTGTGTAAGTTAAAGCTAAGAGAATGATAAGGCTGTGATTACATTTCCATATATCAAGTGTTCCATTTCTGTGCAAAAAGGCCAAATGAAAGCCCTAAATTATTAGAGTGAATTTTAAGATATTACTAGGAAATTATATGGTGTATTTATACTTAAAAAGAAAAATACCAGAACCCTGTGTTATCAAGAACAAGGGCTGCTTAAATGTCTAAAAAAGAATACTTGTGGACAGAATAAGCACACCTCGCCTGTGCTTACCTGCACACTCAATCAGTATATCTGACTCATGGCTCACTGTTTGTACTCACAGACACAACAGCCTAGATGCAAGTGAGACACTGAGTGAGAAAAGATTTACTAAATGCCAGTTTTACAAGCTGGACACTGCCCTAGTTAGCTGGGATCAAAAACAATTAGCAAAGTAAGCAAAACTTTTGAGCAGTAGTTCTCAACCTTCCTAATGCCACGGCCCTTTAAATACAGTTCCTATGGGTCGCAACCCACAGGTTGAGAACCACTGCTTTTGAGAGATTCCAGTGTATTTGGCCAGTTACGAAATAAAATGGAAAAAGAAAATACTAATTTATATGTATATTTATCTCTTTTTTTTTTTGCAGTTTTTGGCCGGGGCTGGGTTTGAACCTGCCACCTCCAGCATATAGGGCTGGCGCCCTACTCCTTTGAGCCACAGGTGCCGTCCCCTCCTTATTTTTACTTGGAGAAACTCTCAAACATAAAATCTTTGTTTAAAACTACATTCAGTGGTCAAAAATAGTATGTAAATCAATAAAATAAAATCATACACAGTATGATCTTTCTTTCTAAAATTTCCTCTGGGTTTGTGGTTACCTTTAATGAATATTTATTAAGTTTGAAAACTATGAGAGACTATAACTTAGAGAAAAGTCTCTAGGCTTTAAAATCAGACAGACTAGTGTGGCACAATGGCTATACCACTCATTAACTATGAAACCTTGGATGTAGCATTCTCTTCGCATGTCTTAGCTTCCATCTGTAAAATGGAGATAATAGCACCTACCTGTGAAAGTTAGTTATGAAAATCAGAAATTAAAAATAAAGTATATAAGGTGCACAGAAGTTGTTCATTCAAAGCTCACCAATAGTAAGATAAGCATATTATTCTATTATCAGTCAGATTTCTGTTTAATTTTCTTTTTTTTTTTTTTTTTTGAGACAGAGCCTCAAGCTATCCCCCTGGGTAGAGTGCTATGGCATCACAGCTCACAGCAACCTCCAACTCCTGGGCTCAAGCGAGTCTCCTGTCTCGGCCTCCCAAGTAGCTGGGACCACAGGCGCCTGCCACAACACCCAGCTATTTTTTGGTTGCAACCATCATTTTTGGCAGGCCCGGGCTAGATTCAAACTCACTACCTTAGGTGTATGTGGCTGGCACCTTAGCCACTTGAGCCACAGGCGCTGAGCCTTGTCTTTCCTTAAAAAACTAAAACTACAAGTACCTGCTAAGACTAGGAAATTAGTAACAATACTTTCTGTTTTCTATTGAATTGCCACCTCCTTCAACATTTCTTTTTAAAAGATCATTGCCAGAACCTTATCATACATTTTAGGAAAATCCTGTGATTAGCAACAAAATTACCTAAGAATTACCTAGCCTTAGTACATAAAAACTTCAGTGGCATAGATCCTATGTTTCCCAGATAACTGAAGGACTTTGTTTTTTAAAAGCAATTTTTAAAATTTTATTTCATTCTATCAAATTTGACACTTAAGGCTCTCAGATCGATTCTCTACTCCTCTGACTTCTTAAACCCAGGAATTCCAAAAAGCATGTAATATTTGCCTAGTAAGCTAGAATCATTACTGGTAATATCAATTAGAATATTATCTTCTAATATAATAATACCTTTGTAGCCACTGGGTTCAATATACATGCATATACATGTATAGGTGTACACACAGATACTGGTTCAATATACATGCATATACATATATAAGTGTACACAGATACTGATTTAATTTCTACAAGTAATCAGACTTCTAAAATGCAGATCCCTGTCTTTTCTGACTCTATTTTCACAGCAAACATAGCAGTATTCCCACATTCCTCTCTTAATTTTCTACCTTTAATTTTCTAGAGGCTTAAATATCAAAGCTAAGTTTAAAAGAATATTTTTCCCAAAGAGTAACTAAAGGTACTGCTATATGAATAAAGTGCCATAGCTCAGATCTAAGCTGTCAGTTATTTCTAGGTAAGTGAAGCGGTAACTTTCAGTATGCCAATAGAGTGAAAATGCACTTAAAAATAACACAGGAAAAATGAAAATTCCAAGCTTTCTTAAATTTCCCACAGCTTGGAGCTATCCATTAATTACAATCTTTTCCTACTTTCTGGAATAACAAATCTGGAAATTCTTTAATAAGACTTTTATTATCAAGAAATTCCTATCAAGAATTAATATTAACTCACAGAAGGTTTCAAAACAGCAAATTCCCTCCAATTTTTATACAGTAAAAGCAGAGAAAGAAAAGTTGAACCTTAGAACATTCCCTTCAAAAGTCTGTTAAAATTGTATGAAGACAGAGGAACACAACCCTACTTTAAATAAAAGGTTCACATTATAGGAAAAAAATGTTGATTCAAATTCATTTTTAATTGAAAGATATTTTTCCCTTATAAAAGAAAATCGCTATTTTTTAAGATATCTTATTGTTATGGCAACTGAAGTACTAAAAATAACAAAGAAATATCAAAGTTGTTATAGCAACTAGAATTTTAAAAAGCCATGAAGTGTAGAATGATCAAACCTTCACTTGGCTTGAAATGCAACATCTATGACTCAGTTTTCAAAAGAAAACTTGAAATACTCACGCTCTTGTTTTTGAGTTATCTCTGCAGTCCAAATTAAAAAACAAAAAAACAAAAACTTCAGCATAAGAATTGAAGTTTTTTTTTGTTTTGAGACAGAATCTCAAGCTGTTGCCCTGGGTAGAGTGCTGTGGTATCACTGTTCACAGCAACCTCAAACTCGGGCATAAGTGATCCTCTTGCCTCAGCCTCCCAAGTAGCCACAATGCCCTGCTAGAATTAAAGTAGTTTTTACATCACTTAAATCCTTCAACATTCTATACATATTCAACACCGTTGCTCTGACAGCCCTAATGTTACTGACCTCCATGAATAGTGGGAAATGTTGATCACTCAATAAATGTCTGTTGAATTGAACTCAAGTATTCATTTTGTGTGAAATTTAGACTGTCTGCTCTTCTTACTTGTTTCTGACATCCAGTCTTCACTGGTCTTCCCTAGAATACACTAAAAATAGAAAAGATCCACTTACTGCCTAAATGTGCCCAGATTCATCCAGTAAGAGTTCAATTAAATTAAACATCTACTGAAGACCAAGAGCATGTTAGGTATTGTTTGAGATTCTAACAATCTCACAGAGGAAAAAATTCATGAAGATTCTCCAAGTAGTGATAAGGCCTTTGAAGGACTTAAACTGAGAAGTAATGCTAATTAAAATTTTTTGCAGAGATGGCTTTATTGAGAAATAAAAGTTTTAGATTTGCATTCTTTGTGTTAGAAGATTAAGAAAAGTCTTTAGTTTCGAGTGTTGCCACCTAATAACTAAGGAACAGGATTCACTGACAAACATATTTTGGTAACACAGTACATTTCTCCAGTAGTCAATGAACTGAAAATAATTGGCTGTAAATGGGCCCCTGTGTATGTCTCTCATACCTTTATTTATGCCTTTTATCTATCTCCTTTTTAGTTTCTCCTTCTCCTTAAAGCCATTGGTTTCCTTGTGAATTAGTAAAGAAAACTTGAAAACATCAGATGGCTTGGTGGAAAAGGGTGCCATGATTTTCTGTGCACCTAGAAAGGGATAATTGCGGCATTTGTTGGTTAGGTAAAGCCTACTGTTATACATACTACTGATTCCAATAACTCTATCAAAAGAGAATGCCTTCAAAAACATACACTACCTTCCCTTAACTACCTCACCAGGTAAAGAAAAAGACAGTGACAAGTACTATTATTTTGGTCCTAGTTTAACATAATTCTGTTACCTTTCATTAAAATAAATTGCTATTACTGTCCTTTAGATGAATGATTTGCTATATCTTGTTTTATTCTTAACCCATGCTTATTACCATTATAAAAAAAAAAACCTAATTTTTACAAAAAAAATTACAAGCATTCAAAAACACCAGGAAAAGAACTTAATATAATTCTACATAGTTGTAATAAGTGCTTATGTATCTTCAAAATAAAAGTGAATTGTTCAACAGTGAAATTGATTATATTTAACTATATAGTAATTTGTATCCATGTAGTACCTATATGACTAATTTCATAAATTGTTGGATTTCTATTTTTTATGCTACATATATACAGTGTCTATGTGCCTGTATATAGTATACATTCCTTAAAATTGAATCCAAGAAAATTCTAAGGGTGTTATCTTTAGTTGCCAAAAAAAAAATTAATTTTTAAAAATATTCAACCTTCATTTCCACAACAATCTAAAAGCTTTTCTTGAGTTCATTCTGATAATCTGGCTGCTATCTCATAGCAAAATATTGTTATGTAATATTTGTGCCAATATTTATTGCAGTATTTATCATCATGTTAGAGATAAGTAGTTCTTAATTTGTTACAGGCTAAGAAAAGAAAACATAAAAAGATTTAATGTGTAAATGTTGTATGAAGTGAAGATTATATCATCTGAAGACACATGGCTTTACTACCCTTCAAAGCTCAAGAAAAGAAAAAAAAAGTTGATATTGTAATTATCAGTGTCAGGGTCACAATGTTAGCAGCAATTCAGTTTCTAGAAGACAATCAAATCTATAGTATTGAACTAATATACTAAATATAAAATATACACATTTATTGTGTTTATGGTTTATTTCTCTTATATTTCTTACGGTTGTAAGAGTTAAAAGTGCAGAGTTTAATGTTAAACCTCCACATAGTTAGATAAATTGAACTAACATATATAATCAATACTGATGGAAAGAGTATTTTTGAAGACTTTCTTTCCCCCATGAAATGGTTTGGCATTTAATCAAAGTTGAAAGCTCTGACACACATAGTTCATATTTTTAAAATGTCTATTAATAATGATGATTAAGTACACTAGCAATACAAGTCAAAGGGAAGGCAAAGCTAAAGAATGTTACTTAACTAAGGTGAAAAGAAACTAACTTAATTCTTTAGTCTTCAGTGCCCGTTAAGCTTATGGGAAATATTCAACTATAAATCATTATGAACAGATAGAAAAGATTTACAAGAGAGAGTATAGTTAATAATCATAAGATGTACATTTAAACAAACACCAGCTGTTACATGTAAGCACTAAACATATGTCTTGATTGTTACTTTCTCTACAAACCTCCCCCATGGCTTATTTTCACCAATACACTGCACTGTCAGCATCTAAACTTAGACAACTGTCTCATTTATCTTTGCATTTATCATGGAGCCTAACAATGCGTTAGTCATAGATACTCAGTACATATTTGTTGAAAGGACAATGTTTCTATTGACCCAGCACTTTACCCCCAAAGATCTCATATTCCACGTACTTTATAAACAGACATCACTGACTTTATGAATATGTTATATTGCTTACTTAATATTATACTATATTAAATATATAATGGAAGATGAAATTTCAACTGAAAGAAACAAAATAAAAACCTACCAACCCTTGGACCAGGAATGTAATACCAGAATATTGAGAATACCTGTTACAGGTGACTAAAATAATTTATAGGGCAATTTAATTCACCAAATACAAGGTTTGAATGTGTTCAATCATCTTCATTAGGATCTAAGCTTCTCTGAGACTATCCTTCATTACTACAAGCACAATGCCTGGCACACAGTAGAAGGTAATAATATTTGCTAAATCAGTCAGCATGACAAATTTGTGTTCCTTTCCTGCTGAATATCAAAACAAAGAATTATTTTATAAAGCAAGAGCCTAATCTAGAATAAACATTAGGTTTCTCTTAAAGTATCAGAAATTGGGTTGCCTTAAACTCATTCAGAATATAAAGTATTTTAAAAGAAAGCTAAAAATATTAACCTTTCTCATTATTCTTGGTTCATGTTACAGGAGAAGAAAGAAAATGAGAAATAAAATGAATTGACTTACATCAGTCAGTACACCAGGCAGTTTAAAAGTTAAATGGCTAAAGTGCTTAGGTAGAATAATGAATAACTCAGAATATTGAATCTTTGACAGAAACTACTTTTAAAAGATAGACATAGAAGACAGAGAAGGAGCCTCCAAAATGGTAGTTTAGAGACATCTTCAGTCCCTATCCAGAAGGTCAGAGAAAAGAGACTATCCACCTCCAACTGGATGATGCCACCCAGCAAAAGCACAGAGTGACAGCCTGGGACACTAGGAGCAGAAAAGATAAGAAGGGCGAGAAAGCTCTTCCAGCCTCAAAGCCTAGAAGCAAAGAAGATTAAAGAGAAAAAGAAAGAGACAGAATTAAGTAGGGGAAGGAAATAAAAGAAGAAACCCCAAATAAAGAGGAACTAACAACAACAACAACAACAAAACCACTGGCAACCTGAAAAATCTTTCCCAAGGGATCACAATATAGCTGCCACAGAAGATTCCAACTATAAAGAAACCATGGAAATGACAGAAATGGAATTAAGATTACAGATGGCAAAAATGATGAAGGAAAAGTGGAAAACTAGCAAAAGGAAATCCAAAGTGTGACTCAAGAAAGTAACAAAAGATAAGACAAACTCTCCAAGGATAAGGACAAAATTAGAAGGGGGGAGTGAGAAAGGAGGGGGGAATGGATAGAGGGAGGGGGATTGGAGGGATCACTTCTGAGGTTTATCTTACAAGGGTACAAGTGAACTTTCTAAGTAGAATGTGAACGTTTTAAAATAATAATTAAGAAAATGACATGAAGGCTATGTTAACCAGTTTGATGGAAGTTTTTCGGATGGTGTGTGAAAACCCCACACTGTACCCCATAAGTTCATTAATGTACATAGTTGCCATTCAATAAAAAAAAATAAAAAAAAAAAATGAAAAAATCAAAAAAAAAAAAAAGATGAGGAGACCAGAGCTCACTGGCTTTCTGGTATTTTAGGACACAGTGTGAGTGTGTGGCATCTGCCAGCCAGAAAGAGAGCCCCCATTACGACCTGACCAAGGTTATGTTCTGATCTTGGCTTTCTATCCTCTTGAACTGTG
>CAUYQV010123904.1:0-36540 GCA_963574575.1 Galagoides demidoff | reverse complement strand
GAACCTCAAGCTGTCACCCTGGGTAGAGTGCCATGGCATCAAAGCTCATAGCAACCTCCAACTCCTGGGCTCAAGTGAGTCTCCTGCCTCCGCCTCCCAAGTAGCTGGGACCACAGGCGCCCACCACAACGCCCGGCCATTATTATTATTTTTTTTGGTTGCAGCCATCATTGTTGTTTGGCGGGCCCGGGCTGGGGATTCGAACCCGCCACCTTAGGTGTACGTGGCTGGTGCTTTAGCCAATTGAGCCACAGGCGCCGAGCCAATACCCGGCTATTTTTGTTGTTGCAGTTGTCATTGTTGTTTAGCCTGCCCGGGCTGGGTTTGAACCTGCCAGCCTGGGTCTATGTGGCTGGCACCCTACCCACTGAGCTACGGGCGCTGCCAGGATTGCTTCGTATGGATGAGCAAAGAAAAGTGGTTTCTCAAGGTGGATCTACTTGTGAAGGTGCTGTGAACATTGTTGAAATGACATCAAAGACTTTCAGATGGTCCATGTAGTTAGTTGATAAAGTACTAACAGGGTTTGAGAAAATATGACTCTAATTTTGAAAGAAGTTCCACTGCAAGTGAAATGCTATCAAACAGCATTGCATGCTTCAGAGAAATATTTCATGAAAAGAAGAGTTCATCTTTTTGGCATACTTCACTGTTGCCTTATTTTAAGAAATTTTCTTCATAGCCAACCCAACGTGTGGTAGCCACCACCCTCATCAGTCAGTAGCCATCAATGTTGAGGTCAGACTCTGCACCAACAAAAACATTACAACTTGTTCAGAAGATCTTTAGCATTTTTTGGCATTAAAGTATTTTTAATTAAAGTATATTTTTTAGACATGCTGTTGTACACTAAATGGACTACAGTATATTGTAAATATAACTATTAAATCATTGGGAAACAAAAGTGTGCGTGATTCACTTTATTGCAGTGGTCTTGAACTAAACCTGTAGTATCGCCAAGGTATGCTGGTGGAATGATAAAATCTAGCTAATTAACATACATGTTATCTCACGTACTTATCATTTTTGTTGTGAGAACACTTAACATCTACTCTCTTAAGAATATGATACACTGTTCATAACTATAGTTACCATCTCTGCACAATAGATCTCTTGAACTTATTCCTCCTATCTACTTGAAATGCTGTATCCTTTCATCAGCATCACCCCAGACTCCCCAGCCTTGTTAACCACTATTCTACTTTCTAGTTCTTTGAGGTCAACTAGTTTAGATTTCTTGTATGAGTGAGATCATGTGGTGTTTATCCTTTGGTGACAGGCTTATTTATAACATCTTCTTGGTTTATGTATGTTGTCACAAATGGCAGGATTTATTTTTTACGGCTGAATAGTACTTCATGTGTACTTGTGTGTGTGTGTGTAGTATTTTCTTCATCTATTCATCTGTGGATGAATACTTAGTCTGAGTCTATATCTTGACTGTTGTCACTAATGATGCAGTAAATATAAGATTGCAGATATCTCTTTGATATACTGCTTTTATTTCCTTTGCAAATATACCCTATAGTGAGATCTCTAGGTAGGGTTTTTTTTTTTTTTTGAGGAACCTCTATTACAGTTTTCTATAATGTCTACACTAACTACTTAACATTTTTGAGGAATTTCATTTATGTGTGTGTGTTTTTTTTTTTAAGAACTGTTCTCCTTGTTCCAATTGGACATGATCATGCCATATGCACAGTTTAACACTTAGTACTATGACACCAAATGTCATGTACTGCATAGTCTTGAAATCATCATTTTTAATGATGCTGACCACTGCATCAAGTAAGTTGGTATGTCATAATTTTATAGTTCCTTATTCTTAGACATTTGCATTATTTCTGTTTTTTCTCTAGATTAAATGTCACTAAGATGAAAATGTGTAAAGCTACTCTGTGTTTAAGATTACTCTTAGATTCCTGATAGTCAAATAAGTATGTCAAGAGATATACAGAAAATAAATTTTTTTCTTATTAAGGTTCTTTTGTACATAGATCGTAAATACATTTATGCCATTATATGATTCAATGTGATGATTATTTGTACAAATTGCAGAAAATAAATTTTATAGGTAAAGAATCAATGCAAGTTATTATTTGAAGTGAAAAACACCAACTTCATACAAAGACTTATCTTTTTAACTCTGATGCTAACAAATGAATGCTCAAATCTTAGAAAGTTATAGAAAACTGTCCAAGATGACAAATTCTAGTCAGTTAAGTGCTGTACCTACTTCTTTATTAAAACAAAATACATTCCTTATTCCTTATTAATTGAGTTTAAATTCTTAACCTTACCTAGATCTACCATCAGAAGGCGAGTGAGGGCTGTGTAGAAGGTTGTTCGGCATCTGAAGTCACTAAGACTGTAACTGTCACTGATGCCAAGAAAGGGGAAGTGTTCACTCTAAAGAAAGCGAGAGAGCAACCAAAGTTACTAATGCTTTACTCAAACTATCTGGAACATTCTAGTTAAGTTAAGGAAATAAGACTTACCGTGTGGTTTTTTAGCATGAATTTCACAGCATCTATCTTCACAAGTTTTTTTAAAAGGATATAAGTAATAAAAGTTAAGGAATCTGGGGAAATACATTTATTTATCTTATCAATATGTAATAAAAAATAAGATTGAACTACAGATGCATCAAATTCTACTTATAAAGAATAAGTATTATTTCTAAAGAGTATTTCTATAGAAATTTCATTCTTTTAAGAATGATAATCCATTATTAACCAGTGCAATTACTTTTTCTATCTTATACATATTCTAGTTATGGAAAGGAAGAATGAATTTTATAATTAAGACAAGAACTCCTTTACTATTAAAATCCTTATAGTGGAAAATTAAAACTGACCCTTTTTATATTTTGGGTGTAACTTGAGAAATTCTTCTTACTTAGTGTTATTTCATAATGAAATAATTACAAAAGCACATAATAAGCTATCGAGAAAATTATTCAATTTTAAGAAACAGTAAACTTAGTAGAAATCTAAGATAAGAATATAATTAGAGGAGGAGCTAGGAGATTGTACATCAAGTATTGAAGGACAGCTTTAAGGAACTAATTATTTCACAAGTGCCTACAAGATATTTTTCAGGTTAATTCACTTAATCATCACAAATACATTGTTAAATATTATTTACTATTTCTATTCCATAAATAGGGAAACAGAAAATAGGAGAAATTAAGTTACTTGCCCAAGATTTCATAGCTATGAACTGATGGTTCTGAGGTTTGAACTGAGGTTAGACTTCAAAGACCAGGTCCTTTCTACTGTACCACATTATCAACTGAACAGTTCAATTGAGAATGAAGTTGACAAACTATAACCATGAATACAAGGTGTAAGTCATTTTTGATATGATGTGGGTTCTAAGCACCTTTACTCAGCATGCAGACATTCTTCTCTTTGCCATGGTTATCTGTTTTCTTTCTTTTTAAAAAAAAATTCAGGGGCAGCACCAGTATTTCAGTGGTAAAGTGTTGGCCACATACACCCAGGGTGGCGGGTTCGAACCCGGCCTGGGGCAGTTAAACCACAATGACAACTACAACAAAAAAATAGCCAGGCACTGTGGAGGGTACCTGTAGTTCCAGCTACTTGGGAGGCTGAGGCAAGAGAATCGCTTAAGCCCAAGAGTTTGAGGCTGCTGTAAGCTGTGATGTCATAGCACTCTACTGAGGGCGACATAATTAGACTGTCTCAAAAAAAAAAAATTCAGATTAATATGAGGGCACAAATGATTAGATTACATTTTGTTTATAAGGTAAAGTTTAAGTTGTAGTTGAGGCAGTTGAACCCTGAGTCCGGGGGTATGCTATACATCCAGTTATCCTTTTCCTACTGTTTTCATGTAGGTAGAGCATCTTTTAGCCATTCCCTCACACTATTCATGACTTTACTGAAGGCTATAATAACTTTATACAGCTCCATTCATGTTATAATGAAAACATTATCTCCTCTCCTTACATCATCTCCAAGTACAGAACTCAGTATATTGCCTCTATATAGTAGTCCTGAAAAGCTTAGTCTAAATTTCACTCAGGTACAGGTGTCAATGAGTGAAAAGCACAATTGCAATATGAGTCAAGAAACCTGGGCTTAACACATCATTCAATCAGCTGGATGAGTCTAAGAAATACACTCAGCCCATCTCAGCCTTAGTTTCCTTTTCCAGCAAAAAAGAATGAGACTTAGGCCCAAGCTACTTTCCAGGCTTGTTGTGAGGATCAGATGATGCAAATGTCTTTGCTAATTTTAAACCAGGGAAGAAGACAGAAAGATGCAAAGGATTTACAGAACGTGTACTATCTGCATGGCTAATTCTCACAATTTCATCATTTCATAGGAGGAAACAAAAAAAAAAAAAAAAGGAAGACAATTGCTATGCTTTAGATTCAAGTTCCTCTGACTTCAAAACAACCAATCCAGATACATGTTAAGCATGATATTTGGCTCATGTCCATACTAGACTATAAACTTTCTAAGTGCAGGGACTGCAGCCATGCATTTTCCTCAGTGCACTGCTCTCAGTGTGTGCACTATGCCCTGTGTTTTTCTGGCAAGCTAAGGACAAGACCAGGGATGCCAGGTATCAAGTATTTCTCTGCATCTCCAAAGATGCAGATTTCATGATTTTTCCCAATGTTAGTCACTGCCACTCAAATTTCACTGTGTTAAATAGTGGTAGAGATCAATAAACTTAGAAATATCTTAAGCAATTACTAAATATAATTCTCTTAAAATTGCAAAGTTAAAAGTGACAGGGTCTATGGGTAATAAGAATGCTGCCCATTAATAGGACTCTTCCGTCAGTGCTGTTAATAAACAGCAAGTCATGTTTTGACAACAGAATATTTATGGAAGCAATAAACAGAACATTTACAGGAAGAATCTCATCTGCCAAAGACACATTTTCTGCAGAACTGCATCTGTGCACTCTGTACCAAGGCCAGGCTTACTGCCTTTTAATTACATTCTAAAGAAAAAAAAATGATTAAAAATGAATTTTTACATTTTTCAATAAAGAAAACCATGAGAGTCATCTGAATATTTTTATTTTCTTATAGGAACTATATTCAAAACTAGTTATGGGCTCGGTGCCCATAGCTCAGTGAGTAGGGCACCAGCCACATACACTGAAGGTGGCAGGTTCAAGCCTGACCAGGCCTGCTAAACAACAATGACAACTGCAAAAAAAATAAAAAGTAAAAAATGGTCGAGTGTTGTGGCGGGCACCTGTGGTCCCAGGTACTTGGAGGCTGAGGCAAGAGAATCACTTGAGCCTAAGAGTTTGAGGTTGCTGTGAGCTGTGATATCATAGCCCTCTACTGAGGGCAAAGTAATGAGACTCTATCTCAAAAAAAACAAAAACTAAAAAACTAGTTATTGTCCTTAAAAGGGTCTTTAATATATTTTTTAAAAAGGTAGGTTCATGCCTGTAATCCTAGAACTCTGCGTGGAGTGCCTGAGCTCATGAGTTTGAGATCAGCCTGAGAAACAGTGAGACCCTGTCTCTAAAAATAGCCAGGCATTGGTGGAGGGCGCCTGTAGTCCCAGCTACCTGTGAGGCTGAGGCAAGAGAATTACTTGAGCTCAAGAGTTTAAGGTTGCAGTGAGCCATAATGCCATGGCACTCTACCAGGGGCAACAAAGTTAAATTCTGTCTCCAGTAAATAAATAAATTAATTAATAAGCAAATGGACAACTTTATGATCTTTATATATTCATCTTATTTTTCTCTAAGAGACTAGGGTTCTTCTAAGTTATGCCATTTTAGTTCATTGAGTGCATTAGATAAATTATGGAAGTACTAGGTCAGATTTCAGTGGCCTATTCCAAACAGCTTAGAATAGTAAATATGGTATGATGGTAAGAGAAACAGTAACAGTACCAGAAGTCTTGAGTAGTAAGAGAATTTAAGAAATAAATGTCACATATAGAACATGTACACTGAACAGCCCAGATCGGGAATCCAGGTCTGTCATGTGACTTTAAAGTATAAACTCTTTTCATTTTTTTTATATCACATCCATTTGATTTTAAAGAAGCTGATGTTTCTCCAGAAACCACTCACTTCTCAAAACATAACTGAAAGTGGAACCAGTTCCCAGAAGGAACAGAGAAACCTTTTTTTTTAGGAGGGACAAATTTCAAGAATGAGCCACTATCACATCCAGGACTCTGCAGTCTGGGGAGCTGTAACCCATTAAACAAAATTCCAGAAAATTCCTCTTTATACCATGTGGTTATAGAAACACTAAGGAAGTGAAAACTTATTGGTAACAAGCATGATAAATGAAGAAAGGCAAGAAAAAGATGAAAGAATAGTGTATTTTCCAGATAGCTGAAAATCTGTATCCTTTGAAGAGGGGGAGGGGTACAACTAAATTGAGAATGAACTTGTTTCCCAGATTACAGGAGTACTACACACTTTGGTAACTAACAGACACAATAGCATCAAGTATGACTTCAATACATGGTATTAGGCCTTTACTGAGGATTGGTCACATTTCATCAAATCTAAAATGCCACTGATTATTTAAAAGAACCCATTATTTTACACACTACTAAGAAAGAAAAAAGTCGGTTAAAATACCATCATCTGTAAGATATACCCTATTTATAGAAGTGTTAAATGTGAAAAATTTTATTTTGAGAATTACAGTAGTATACTAGATAGATTATTAGATCTTCACTAAGCACAAGAGAGTGGGTAATGATACTAATCAAGGAAAATATTTAAGAGCCATACATGTTCACTAACACGTGTTTGAAGACAATTAGATCCTGTACAGAAAAAAGTTCATAGATAAGCATATTAAATGTTAGAAATTATGGTAGATTGATTATATATACAAAGTATAGTTACTGAAATGAAAATTTAGTTATTTCAAAGTAGGATAATGCTCATGAACCCTATTAGACTAAGAAACCCCAAACAGGTATAACCATGATGAAACCTCTTAAGGGATACTAACAATTATTTATAAAGAACAGGAGTGAAGCCTTAGTCATTCAACAGAAGGGGTAAAATATGTTGTAAACAGCCATTAAGTGAAGTTTTGAAACTAGAGAAGAAAAAAAAATTCTTAATCTCAAATTTTTAATCTAATAGAAGACCAGCAAATACTAAACTATATTACATTTATACCTAGGTGTTTGAGAATATTAAGAAAAATAAAAGAGGGGAAAGAAAATGAAAGAAATTAATATTTAGTGAACACTAAAAGACTAAGGATTAGTATTATTTCAGGGTGACTTTACTAAGTACTTAACAAGAAGTTAAAAACCGAAGAGATCTGGTTGAGTTATAGTATGTCAAATGAGTAAGAAGGGCCTATGTGGTGATTCAGTGAAAGATAATGAAAGGTGTCAAAGGGAAGGTAAAATAAATTTCCTTGGCCCAAGTACTGTGTTTCCCGGAAAATAAGACCTACCCAAAAAATGAAGCCCTCGCAGGATTTCTATGCATTTGTTAAATATAAGCCCTACCCCATAAGAAGACCTAGTGATGGGTGCGGCTGTGCAGCATATCTGAATGAGCTGCTGCATAGCCACGCCATGCATTTCAGCAGGGAGAGAAGACCTCCCTGAATATAAGCCCTTGTGTGTCTTCTTGAGAAAAAATAAATATAAGACAGTGTCTTATTTTTGAGGAAACACAGTACTAAGTACAAATTGCATTGAGTGGTAAATCGGGAAATTAGCTATGGGAACTCACTAAGTCAAGTACTGTGAAAGAACTCAAATTCAAATCAGTGATTTTACTTGACCTAAGAAGCTTGTGGAAGCAATTCTGGGCTTTTGGGAAGAGAAATGATCAGATCAAAACAATACTCAAGGAAGGTAAATCTTATGAAGCAAGTAGCTAAATGAACCTGGGTGAAGGTCTTAAGTAAGGGACCTACAGAAAAGGAATAGAGAGGATTTTCACACCTGATTCTACTATAAAAACAGACCACAAAGGAGATAAATTATGGGATAACTTTTCCATGGGTGATAGAGAAAGAAAGCAAAGAAGGAAACAGACATTTACATTTCTTTTGATGAGAAATGTTAATAGAAGTATGCCAGAGGAATGTATGCTGAAACTAGTTTTACTTAACATTCTTACAAACCATCTGGAGATAGTGGTATTCAGAGAAATAAAGCAATGCATTTAAATACTGTTTCACAAAAGCAAACTTACAACCGTTTATTAACAAATGTAAGAGTTTCTGTAACAGACATAATCAATTTTACTTCAATTCTTCACCCTTCTTCATTTTAGGCCTTTAATTCATCTCTCATCCTCTATCTTTTCCTGACTCCCACCATATTTAGGATTCATACCTGAGTGGTGGGAATGTCAGAGACAGGGAGAGGATATCTGGTTTGTATATTACGTTGAAGTTGTATACTTAATGGTTTGTATATAAGCTTATGTCCAAATGACCTTGAATAAAAAGGCTCCATTAAATCACAATATTATATAGCCATGTTGTTTTTAATGTGTAAAATTTCAAAAAATTGGTATGTTTAGAACAATTGACTTTGCACTCTTAGGAAAAATAAATGAAGTTTGGAGTCAGAGTCAATTGTGTCAGAATTTAAAAATATGAAGGCAAGAAGCCAGTAAGATAAAGTAAATCATTAAGATGAGGATGGAATTAACTCTTAAATTTAAATAAATATAAAGTTCTAATTATTGCACTTAAGCAAGAAAAAGAAAGACAAATGAAGCTGGGAAAGGTATGGGCTAAAATTATGATCACTAAGTAGCTTTGATAGGAAATAGACTCTGCGGCTTGCAAAAATAAAATGAGTAACATAAACTGATAAATAAATTTGTGATGTATGTGGACGGAAATCACATTCACTAAATTTCGGTGTACAGGAAGGAAGGGGATAGTCCCAAAGTCTTAGAGAGTTAGTCAGAAGCCAGAATTATTTTTGGATATTACAAAAATTTGCCAGAACCAGCTTCATGGGTATGTGAGTTGCACACTTGCATAGGGCCCTGTGCTTTGCTTGGAAGGGCCCATGCTTGGTTAATGAATGCTCTGCTGTTGAGGTCTTCACATTCTTTATAATTTTTAAACAAGGAACTCTACATTCTTCATTTGTACTGGGGCCCCTGAATTATGTAAGTGGTTTTACAATACATGTAACATAGAGAACATACTAGTCCTGAGATTTGTTGAAGTTGATAGTATCAATAAGATGAAAAGAGTTTAGATAAATTAATAAATTTATAAACCTTAGAGTTCTATTATAGGGTCTATTTTATAAAAGCTAAAGATACTTTGAGGTTTGTCAAACTTTTAAGGTATGTAATAAAGGGCAACTACCAACAGAGGGCCTGACAGAGAACCAAATTTCTATAGGTTTTTTTTTTTTGGCCAGGACCAGGTTTGAACCTGCCACCTCTGGTATATAGGGCTAGTTTGCCTCCTTTGATCCCGAGGCATTGCCCGAGAACTAAATTTCTTTTCTCATTATCTGAAACCCAAAGTGAGACATGTTACCTGCTGTAAATGTGAATAAACATGAATTACAGAAATTCTCATCAATTGTTTTTCAAAGGAATCAAAACCTATAATAATGATTATTAGATGAAGTGTACTTTTCTCCCTCTTTCTCTGCATTTAAAATCAGTTTCATCACTCTGTATGACCTCATTTTCTAGTTTTCTGAAAAGCTTCTTGTTCCAATCTCTTAACAATTTCATCCCTTTTCCATATAGATAGAAATTAGAATTTCTGATCAGAAAACTTTCCAAAACTATAGAAAGATCCCCAAGTACTGAACCTGACAATGGCGGACTAGCCTTGGACAGAGCCATTTTAGCTGTATGCATGCCAGAAAAAGCTATTTAGAAACAGGAATTCTAGAAATTTAGTCTTGGAAATTTAGAGTTACTTTTAAAGTTACTAAAATGCATTTGCTAAATGTATTATATATGTCCATGTAAAGGATATAATGGAAAAACACAAACTTTCTATTGAAAAGGTCATTGGCTATTAAAATTACAATATTCTTAGTAATTTGGAAAGCTTCAGATTTGGGAAACTAACTTTGGGGTAATATGAAACAGGAGGACTTATATAATGGTAGCCTTCTGTACCTACAAATTAGGGAACCAGACTATCACTCAAAATGTTGTAAAGTAAAATACAATCTTAAGCATCCCTACCTCCTTGAGAGGCTGTCTGACTGGACCCCCTTTTGGCCAAGAGGATACCCTTAAATTGCTTGTCAGGAGAAAGGAGGTCTGACATGCCTCATCATGCCCCCTCCCTTATTAGAGATAGCTTTTGTAGCTCATTAACAGGCCTAAAATCATGTAGGAAAAACCTGCAGGTCCTCAATTTATACAGCAGCTTGTCTCAAATTAACATTCCCTTACTCAAGCATTCCAGTCACCTCTCCTGGTCTTTTAAAAAAGCCTAACTCTTTCATCTGATTGTCAACTAAAGAATCTTTAAACTCACCTATAACCTGTAAGCTTTTCCCCCTTTGAGATATCCCACCTTTTTTGGCCAAAGCAGTGTATGCCTTCCTTGTATTCAGGTATGATTTTACTTGTAATTTCTGTATCCCTGAAATGTATAAAACCAAACTATAATCCAACTACAGACAGTCCAGTTGCTCAAGGCTTCTTGGGTATGACTCGAGGCTATGGTCCTCAAATTGGGTTCAGATTAAACCTCTTTAAATTATTTTATCATGTATTATTTTCCATTGTCAATATCAAGTCTGTCTTTCCTTGCGTTATAAAGAAGTGTCTGTGGGAGAAATACCAGACTTTTCTGCTCAGACATATAATACAGCTCTATTTTCTAATTCCTGAAAGGCAGAAGTTCTTAAAGTATGCTCCTATAGCTTGCTAAAAATACAAATTCTCAGGCCTAGGTCTAATATCTCCTCAAAGAGAAACTATGGGGAAGAGAGCCTAACAATATGTGTTTTAATAAACACTAACATTCTGATGATCACGAAAGTTTGAGACCAGAGTCTTAAGGCAACTGAAGGTTTTTTTTTAAAAACACTTCCTAAAAATAGGGATCTTTTGTGATTTTAATTTCTAAACTGAGTGGTCAGATAAAAGAACACTGAAGTTGACCTCTATGATGGCTTTGAGCACCAAAAGCACAGAGTAAGGTTCATCTTGAAGCAGAAAAAATAGAAAATAACAAAACAACAAAAAACATCCTAAGATGTCTTATAAATAAGAAATATTTAAAAATTTCACAGTAATAAAACATGCTTTTCACTTACTTCTTACTAATATTTTAAATAAAAATGTTTTGAATATTAATAGGGGACTATAGATGATGATTTTTCTCTTTCATAACTGTTTCTACTGCTGAAGAATGCTACCTTATTTTTAACACAGAAATAACTGCTTTAAAATAAAGATTAAAAAACACATCATAATAAAGAAATCGATTGGAAACAACAAAACATGCATTAGGTAACCAGTAACTGCATTGAAATAGATACACCACTCACATATTCCATTATGTAAATGAATTCAAAGATATTTCATGACTGATCAGCTAGAAGGGACATAATGATTTATAATTCAAATAACTGAACACTGAAATCAAATTGAACTAATATATATTTCTAAATATGCAAACCTGAAATAATTGTTAAAAAATATAAATCAATGTACTCTTGTTGAAATCATTTGTTTCCGTTGATTTAAAATGTTTAGCTTTTAAACTTTTATCTAATATGTTATCTAAAAGTATGATTTTTTTTTATTAACTTTAGGAAGTGCTCAAAAGCAATAAACAGCTTATAAAATAAAAGGTTATAATATCTGGATTAAGGAATGTGTAATAGGATTAATGTGATAGAAAAAGGATTTTAAATAGCAGATACAAATAAATTAGGTATTATGCAAATTATACTAAAAGAATACAAATCAAATTAATTTTATATTAAATATCAATTTCAACCTAAAAAATAGAGTAAATCTAAACAATAGATATGTGCTATACAGTAACCAAAGCTGCTCTGCAGATAATATGCTCTCAAAGTAATTCATTGTGAAAAGGCCAGAGTTTGCAATACTATGAAGTACTTATAAACCACTTCATATGTTAGAAATAAAGAGTATTTCAGCATTATTATTAGAAAAAAATATGGGTTGAGTTTTTTTTTTTAATAAGAAAAAATACATATCTTAAAAAGCCAAAATGACCACTGGAATTGGGTTGTATATCACTTTCCAGTAAAAAGGAAAAACAGCCTGGACAGGTGTAATTTATCATTTTTCTGATTTAATATCAAAGAAATATATTAAAATAATAAAAAGAATCCTGAAATCCTCAAAATTTGTAGTGATAAATAGCCCTCCCTGTCTTTATTGCATTATACCTACTAACAGAAATATTGCATGGTAGATTTTGCCAGACAAGGACGATTATTTTCCAATAAAAAGTTGCATATTAAATTCCAGCACAAAAGTGGGTGTCTAATACTTTGGAAATCTTTTATGGTTTACCAAGGAATACAATTTTAAACTTAACTAATACAAACATATTTCTAGAATGAATAAAGGTTTCCATTCAATGTCAACCATCTTCAGAATTTGTCCTCATATTAAAATATCAGCTAATCTTAGTGTTTAATAAACCAACACTTACCTTTCACAATCCCTAGTGTTTGCTAGTTAATACATAAATGATAATTTACATTATTCTCACTCATTAGTAATGGGGAATCTTATTTTAGAGTAGATTAGATGTTGATTGGTAGGGCCAATAATCAAAGAAGTTGTCAAAAAGCTTATCATTTTCTTCTTAATACTCCTTTGTGCATCTCACCTAATGAAAATGATGTCTTTGCAACTGAAAAATATTAGAAATATTTACTCACAGGAACTGTTTTTATATGGCAATATTTTTAGAACATTCTGACCTTCGTAAAATTAGTTCCATACATTTTTTTTAGAATAAGACCATGAACTAGACATGTGGTTACAAACTTTTTTTTCTGATGACACAGACCCAGAAGATTATACTCAGTTTAATAAATAGTTACGTAAGAAAGTATGCAATTATGTGACTATTTATTAAACTACCTGACTATATGACTTTAATTAGGAATCTATATATTCATACATATTCAATTGTGACTGACTAAATGATTCATACTATACAGCTAATACAAACCTTTCAAAAACATGCATTTACCGATATGGCTCAGTGAAAAGCCTTAAAAAGAAACTTGCAAAAACTATAAACATGGAAAATATCTGGCTGATAGAATGTACCCAGTAAGTTCTTTACATTTATAATATTAAATATACAGTGAAAAGGATATCCAACAGAAAGGTCATTTAGGAACTGAAGAGTCCTTGAAATTACAGGCTCACATCTTCCCCAGTATTTAAGGTTTGTAACACTAAATATGAAAAAAAGTCTTTAATAAGAATTTGCTTGTGCAGGAAGAACCAGAGCAATACACATATATTTATGTAAGTTCAATGACCTAAATCACAAATACATCACTAAGTGAAAAGCAGATGCAAAAACCACTTTTTATTCTATTCTTTTTACAGTATATTCAAAATTATATGCAACTAATCCACATCAAACACTGCTCTCCAAACAGTGTGTAATTCTATACATTTAGTTTTGTGAATTAAACAGTTGCCTAAGAGTTTCAAAGATGAAGCATTAAGTTTGTATCCGAAAGAAACATATTAGGGAATAAAAGCAGGAGTTACAAAGGAAGTTAAATAAATGTTCATAGTTACTTTCAAAAAATGAACCTCAAATAGCGGCTCTAAAACTCATTTCTTAATGATCATGATTGTATATAAAGTTTTGTTCTCTGCAAGCAAGAAAGTACTATCTGTTACACAGATAAAGTGGAGTGCCAAATGGAGGCATACAAATTTAGCCAATGTCTATGATTAGAAACTAGTTAATTCTCCTAATATTATAAACACAATTTAAGGAGTTTCCATGAATGTGTCTCTAATATCCATAGGTCCCTGTTAGAACTAATGAGTACCTTGTCTTAAGACAATCAGACCTCTCAGTGATTCCAGTTTACAATAATCTCTTCATTTGGTCTTTGAAATGGGTGTTACTATTTTTATTAATTAAAAAATGTTACCCAACTGATCTGAGGAGTCAAGGTCTGTTAATCTTTTTAAACCATATTCTGATGCTGCTCCCTGCAACTGTATGGAAACTTGACATTATAATGTCCTTTAGATAGTGAATTTTCAGTATGTGAAATTAAAATTAAGAACAATAATAGCATTCCAAGAATTAAAGAATCTTTTATTAAAATTAATATCTATAGAGTTTTAAATACAGTAAAAAGATCTATTAGACTTAAAAGAAATATTAATAATCAAAATAGAAACTCACATTTTTGTCATGAATGTTTCTAGAACATGGTTGTCATCTGTTATTCCTAAGACTTCTGACATACGGGCATATACCTGCATAAAAATATTTTGTTGTTAAAACCTTTATCATTAACATATATTTTAAAAAGACTATTCAAATTGAACAAATCTAAGATTTAATGCACAGTTGTACTCACAATGAAGTAGGGAAGGGTGGGGACAGCAAAAGAAGGTTTTTACAAAAAAAATTATAATTTTAACATTTGCTTTTTACTCCAGAAAGTAGCTCTTTTGTTTTGAAATATATGCACACATTTACACAACCACACACCCATTTTACTCTGACACCACATAAATTTTTTTTTCTCCAAGTGGTAAACCACCCCTTCCTTGAAGATGGGAGTAGATATACAAAAGGTTGGAGAGTACCTCAACAAAAGGCTCCAACATTAAAAAAGTTTCCGTCTATTCCAGATTTCAGCAAAACATAAACTATTTCATGATTATTAAGGCAGTTATTAAAGTAAGGATTTAAAAAAGATCAAAGGAAGTTAAAGAATTTATAGAAATTCTCCTCGAATATTATCTAATTAAGCTTTCCCAAACATAGAGGTAGGTCTTACTTTTCATGCTGAAACTGAAATCCTAAGCTCAGGGATTCTCTGTTGAAAACATCAGGGCTTGAGAATCCACTAAACTTCCAATTAAGGAGTGTTGGTTGCAGAGTTTGGGGTATAATATTTCAGTCTCAATTCTTGCCACATTGAGTTTATAAACACATAACCCACTTCAAGTGGGAAAATGCCACTGGTAGCCAATAGAATATTCCCTACTCGTCTGGCAAAGCTGAGAGATGGGTTGACACCTCCATACTCCCTGATGCTCTGGTGTGATTCCAGGTCATCCCTGCCAGACACCAGCTGTATGGGATTTTTCTTTGTGCAATTTGATCCGATGGGATTGTGTCCTCTCATTTTCTTCTGACCTATTTCCTAAGTATGGAAACTTAGCTTCTAGTCCCTTTGCCTTTTTGTTTTTTATATCTGAACATCAGCTTGACATACTGTCATAGGTCATAAGGTAAGATTAAAAAACAATAGGGGTACCAGAAATCACCCAGTTATAGGGCCACAGAGGAGAGAAAAGCTGCTCACTGTAGAAATATCATATTTGTATTTTAAACACCATTTTAACCAGAAGCTTGTGTTCTAGGCTTTCAATCTGAGTCCTATGCCTGAAAGGCTCCTCTTTCTGCTAACAGAATGAATCAAAGAGAGAGAAAAGAGGGAGAAAGGAGGAGCTGGGTGTAGAGCGTCAGAAAAGGAAAGGAGGTAGGCCTGTAGAATTCTGGAGAGAAACTGGAGTGGGGGAGAGAGAGAAAGGGAGATAGAAATTCAAATTCCTGCTGATTTTTCTGCTAACTCCTGAGTACCACAGAAAAGCATTTCAATGGCTGTATATCTATGACTTTGCCCCAGAGAATAGGCCTCCATTGCTTACAAGGTTAAAGTTATCAAGTTATTACTGTGGCTTGTAAGATGTTTGGGGGGAAAAGGGAGCTAAGAAGAGAGAATTTAGAGAAGTGATCTTATCAATCCTCAATCATCAGAAATCTTTAGGCACACAAAGGGCTCAAATGAAGAATAAATGGTATGTAAATTGGGACGTTTCCTTTAGCTCACCATGATCCAAAACCTCTCTCATGGATAACAGTACTTGAATTGGGTCTCTTAGAAAATGTGATATTCATATGATTAATAGCTCACAATTTGGCCCCAACCTACCTTATCTTCCACCATTTTCCTCACTCTCAAACCACAATCAAATGCTGATAGGTCACTAAGGCCTCTCATACAATTTTAAATTTCTATGTGTTCACATGCTATTCATTTTGCCTGAATCAGCCTTCTTGCTCCTCTTCCCCTGATTCCCATTGAAGACTTATCTCCTCTGAAGCCTTCTTCCCCTTCCCAGGCAGAGTGAGTTACACTCTCCTTTATGTTCCCATAATGTCTGGTCCATTCCTCTAACACGGTGCTTTTCACACTGTAATCGTTTGGGTGCCCATTTTTGCCTACTACACTGAGAGAGCTTCTTGAGGGATGATGCTACACCTTATTCTTTGTTTTTTTTTTTTTTTTTCCTTTTTTTGAGACAGACTCATTTTTTCATACTCCGTAGAGTGCCATGGTGTCATAGGTCACAGCAACCTCAAACTCTTAGGCTCAAGTGATTCTCTTGCCTGAGCTTCCCAAGTAGCGGGGAATACAGGTGCCCGCCACAACACCCAGCTATTTTTAGGGACGGGGTTTCACTCTTGCTCAGGCTGGTCTTGAACCCATCAACTCAGGCAATCCACCTGCCTTCACCTTCCAGAGTGGTAGTATTATGGGCGTGAGCCACCGTGCCCGGCCCTATACCTTATTCTTTGTGTCCCAGAACCTAAGACAATATTTGTCACGTGAATACTACATGTGTGTTTAGTGTGTAATGGCAAAAGTCATGGTCTGGATCCACTAGGACTATATTACCATGTAAATATTATGAAAACAATAAAAAGTGAAGATTTTTTTCCTATTAATAATCCATGTATTTGCTTTCACAAACAAAAGACACAGAATCATAATTACAACAGAAAAAGAAAAGCAGTTACAGAGAGCAGATTGTACTGGTATTTTTAACTTAGGAATATTTAATAGTTGATTATAGCAATTGTCTCATAACTTAATTTTAGAAGCACCCTTGTCAATACAATCCTAGTTTTTATTTATAAAATCAGGTAATAGTTGGGACCTGACCTCATGCTGTTTGCTCTGCTCTGCCTTGCTTTGCTGTGTTCCAGGGCCACAGACTCACATAGGTGTGGAATTTTAAAGACGTGCATTTACAAGGATGAAAGCATAAATAGATATGTTTAAATTACCCCTACAACTTGAAGCACAAATGGTTTATAAGATCATTTTCATAAATAAATAAAATTAATCATGAATTCCATGTTTTGACATACTGGTTTTAGAAAGGACATGACCACGGTATTAACTCACCTATTTTATTTTTATTGTATTTATACCTTTCTCTGCTTTTGTGTAGTTATTTTTCTTGTTTTGGACAATATGATAACTACATTGTACTTCTGTAAGACTATGAGTACTACTTTTTATGGCAAAACTCAGAATTAATCGAATTTTTTAATGATACATTGAATAAAAATATAATAACTAAAATGTGATTTTTAGCATTTAACATTAAGAATATATCTTTTAAATTGATGGTCCCTACAAGAAAAAGTTTTCCTGTTACGTTTCTGGCATTGAAGAGAGAAGGAAGCTAAAAAGGCAGGTCTGTTGTACTCGCCTGTCAAAACAGTTTCTCAAAGCATCAGCTTTGACCCAATAATATACTAGAAAAAACAGTCAACATTGACACATGGCAGTGCTTTAATCCACAATTATCCTTGTAACTTGCACCATTCCTTTTATCATCCATTAGCTTTGATTCCCATTATCCCATCTAGAACTGTGTCAACGCTTTTGTCCTTGGGGATTTCTCTCCACTACTGGATCTGACAGTCAAGCTTGAGTACTAAACAGGATCATTACCTCTTAAATCCACTTATCTGATCTACTGAATAGTAAATTGAAAAGCTCATTAGGAGCAACAATCTGATTTGTTTTCACATGTGACAGGGTCATTTAAAATCAATGTATGATTACAGCATTTCTTTTAAAAGACTGTCTCACGTTTTCCAGGGTACCTTATCATTCAAAGAACACCTTATCATTCAGGGAACATGCCCATGACATAAAAATGTCTCCAAACATTTGGAATTTAATTATTCCACAGATATAGAGAATATGGCAGTAAGAAGTAATCTGCTTGGTGAGGAAATTCTACAAAATTATTTATTATAAGACACAAATTAATTAAAGTTTTCTATAGAAAAACATCATAACACAATAGAGTTTCTAAAACTTTCTACACTTCACCAAAGATAATTTTTATGACAGCAAGAAGAAATCACATTATAATACCCATTTCAAGGGAGTATGTAAGAGTTGGCATAGGAATGAAAGAACAAACTCCCCCCCCTTTAGTTTATAGATTCCTAATCTCTTATTCAGAATATATTAAGGTAATTTGATTATAATGAAAAATTAGCAAAAATAGAAAAAATAAGAGACTAAGTCTGTCTGCATTATCATTCCTCAGAGGATGGGCGATACAACAAGGTTGAATAGATAGTTATGCCTTTGATTGTGTGTTTTATATAGTCAGAGATGCATACGTTTAAACCAAATTTTTGCCTATGTCTGCCCTTCTCCCTTCTTCATTAATATGCCTGCATTTCTCTATTAGACTACAAGCTCCCTGAGGGCAGAGATGGTGCTCTGTCTTTTATCTCTCATGCCTACTACATAATGTTTATTAAATGAATAAAAAGATTATAATATTAAAATGTACATCTGGTCAACATTTCACTCATAATTTTTTAACAAAAGGAAAATAACCCATAAAAGGTATTTTTTGGGTTTTTTTGGGGTTTTTTTGTTACACAGAATTTTTTTCGCTATAAAAATAACATACCCAAAAGTCTATGCATCAGGGATGAACTTTGGTAAAACATGTTATTTAAAAAGTTATGGTTTTAATGTTTAAATATTATTTCTGGAAGCTCTTTCTATAGATTTAGTAAGAAGAGTTCTTCTTTGAACCATCAGAGCATCTACTGTTGCCAGCCTGTTATTGGTACTTCTTATATCACATAATAGAATATGATCTTTTCATAGTGTTAATTTTTCATGTGAATGGATGTTTCCTCAACTATTTTAAGTATGTACTCCCTGAGGGCAGGGGAAATTTCTACTTCTCTTTACTTCTTTAGGACACTGTCTTGATAAATTTAGAAAAGCTTTTACATCAACAATAATAGAAAGAAAAGAAGGTGCTCACTTTAAAAATTTTAGCACAGCACAAAGACAGTTAAAACAAACAAAACCTTAAAATTTGTATTAATAATTCTGAAATATTTATGTGTATGGTTAATTAACAATTCTAGTCAGAGTGGATAAACTGCATTTTTAAAAGGCGTAATGCAACTGTTTCAAAATTTTGTGATACACAAACAAATTCTTTCTACTCCTAAATGACTGTCTTAAAAGCTAGAAAAATCACCTATTTTACCCAGTCACCCATCTTTTTACCTCCTGAGATATAGAAAGTCATTAGGAATATAAGAAATTATCATTATTATAGACCCAAAAAGGCATGCTCCTAAAAAACTTTTAATATCTTTATTTTCCTATCCTTATTTATTTTACTGCAAAGGTTCTTAGACATTTCAGAAAAGAGCACTTGGATATATACATAATGCTTCAATGATCCAATACATTGTCTAATTTCTCAACTAATCAAGTGACACACACTGCCTGTGAATTTGAGGGTAGCTTAAATAACATATATGGTTTTTTAAAGGCAACTAGATAAGAAAAATTAATGAGAGAATAAATGTACAAAAAACAGTAAGATTTTGATTTGTAAATTTAACAAAGAAAAAAAGCATGTGCATGAAAATTTTTAGAAGTGCTTTCTTTTTCTAATCCTTGGTCTTGGGTATCTGTAGTGTTGTTGCTAACATTCTGATTATAACTTTGAAGAAACTAATTATGTCAATCTTTAAATTTGAAGTAGATTACAGAACTGGGAAACTCACAATATTAGTTCCTAAAGGTTGTATGGATATATAATGACAGTCACAGAAATTCAATAACAGCTCTCTATGAAATGTACTCAAAAGCACCACATGAAACAAATTAAAAAGAACTATGAATCTCTCATTCTGTGCAAATAAGAAAATAAAAGAAAACACTGGTTTTATAGGTTTTCATAAGAGCTGTTATAATGAATTAAGATTTTGGGTAATGAATCTTCAGAAAATTACAGTAAGTTAATACCCCTAAGCCTTCTATAAATGTTTAAGATGTTACAACTTCTCAAAGAGCTTTTGTACTTTGTAAGCAGGCTCAATGTAGAAAATTAGCAGTTCTGTGGAAGTCAACCATAAGATATTCTGCCATCAGATGATATGCCTTCTCTAAACCAATTTATTTTCAAAAACTCACATCAAATCATACAAAATTGATACCACAAAAGGTCCTCCAACTATAGTTGTGAATTTTAGAATATTGTTTCAATTGATTGAAAGGATTTATTAGCCAGGTTTTTAACTGGCTGTAATTTGGTAAGACAAAATCTATCACTGGAAAGGATCCAATATAATGAAAGCATTAATGTTCCATAGGAAGAGAATTTAGTAACCAAGCATGAAATCTCTTGCATAAAAAAAATAATTTTCATATTTTTGTCTTAGGTTTCAAGTCCCCGGGAGGTCAATTTAGTGCCTTCTGTAAGAGAGCCTCACCAAAGTGAAAGACATTGGTATAAGAGAGAGAAGGAGAGGTACAAGAAGCAACTAATAGAGAATTTAATGACTCAAATATAAACTACTTGGAACTAAAGATACTGAGCTTTTTCACTAACATTTGAAGCAGAATAAAATATGATCATCACCACAATGAACTTCTCACTACATTAAGAGAATTAATGGTACAAATGACATTGCTGCATATTAAATACACAGTGATACTGAATAGATTTATATTACTCATGGCTGACTAGCTTTTCTATATCATTTAAAATAGCCTCAATAAATATGAGACTGAAATTAGATAGAAAAATCTTTTGCCAAAATTTAATTTTAAAACCATAATTCATGTTAGAAACCAAATAGTAAAAGGTGAGAAGTCTGCTTTCATTCTGTCGAATAAAGAATGGCATCTGATAAAAACAAACAAACAAAAACTGGCTCTGAAAGTATAAAATAAATATGAATGTCAAATATTTGTTTCAATAAGTATATCTGAACCCACCATCTGTGGTGGCCATCTTGCTAAGGGGACATCTACCTAACAAATCTCTTAAGAGGCATTCCCAGTCTGCTTGAATAAGCTATTGTATAAGAAAACTTGGAGCAACCACTTTGGCCTCACATTTCCTTCGCTCCACATCCTGTGGCACAAAGCATGAACTCAGCAGGCTGGGGTGCAGGGCTGCCTGCTGCCTTGTGATAATCCCTTCTCCCAGTAGGGGCCTCCACTGATGCATGGCTAAGAACATGCTTCCTCTTTTGCTTGCACCCCAGTGGGGTTTCCATTCCTAACTTGGGCCCAAGTCCAGACTGCTAAGGAAGGCAGAAAAGTTAGAAAGCTCTAGTTGCTACCAGAGACACTTTTGGATTAGTTTCTAAACAATCACTTACTAGAAAGAGGAGTACAGGTGTAGTTTGAAAATCAGCAAGAATAGTAATTTTGGAGAGATTCTTTCCCTTCCATCCCCGACCACATCTAAGATCTAACTACCACCTGTTCAACAGAAGCTGGCTGACTGCCTCATTTTCCTTCAGGGAGCCAATGACTAAGGATCTCCACCAGCATGAACCTAATGCCTCCCGACAGGCCTTTGCTAGCCAAGAGGGACCTGGGTTGAGCACACCAGTTATTGGTCACAGGACACACAGCCCATAGCAAGACTCCTGTGGTGCAACCAGCTGAAAGCCAACCAGAGAAGATGGAGAGAGTACATTTGTACTGACACAGCTTTGCTCCTGCCGGCTGCCAACTCACTCCGTGTCTGGGGCCAAGCTTCTGTTAAACTAGTCTTCTGTCCATAAAGCCATGGTAAAGCCCTGAGTAAACATATTATCTCCCCAAGTTCATTCAAAAGGAAGCTAACCCTGGTTATGGCACAAGACTCTTGGAAGAAGGCTTGATCCCTTTGGTAGAGGTTTGAAAGGGCATTTCAGGCATTGTAAAGGAAAATTTATAAATTCTTTGCAACAGCAAATTTACAAGATGACATGATTAGATTTTATAGCAAAGAAGCTAATGCTGGATGAAGTTTGTGAGAAACTGATAGCAGAGGCAAGAAATACAAAATAAAATATTTTGTTTTTTCTAATCCCCCATACTTCTCAAAGGTGTCAGTCAGAAACATATTTTGGCACAAGGGATACATGTGCTCTACACACTGTTCAATAACAGATGTTATTCAATGTAGCCAAATAAAACTTTCTCCTTTCAGGTATGAATAACTGGCTAAAATTGGCTACTCAAAAATGTTATAATCAAGATATCTAGGCTGCTATTATACTATGCAAAGCATACTAAATACAGTCTTTGCAGTTAATACTATTTATTAGCTGTCTATCAAACCTTTGGCTTTAAAACATATACTCTGTAGAAAGGTACAGTGCAGAAAAAAGAAAACGAAGACAATGCACCGCTATATTTAACAACTGTGTGCACGTGCCCATTTTTCTAACAATAATCTGAGGCTGTAGTGAGACAAGCATAAAGACTGGTAATCTGCCACCATAACCAGAACTCAACTCACCTTAACTATTTTCCAAGCCTTCTCTGGAACTCGGGATTCATCACTCCTCAGGCGTACAACCTAAAAAGCACAGAGTTTAGGGATTGGCCACCTAGTGCCAAGAACAAGAGAAGAGCAAAGGCCTTTCCAATCTCAGATACAGGGAAAAAGTGGCTTAGAATCTTTGCAGCTTTCACATAAAATATTCTTGGGATTTTAAATTTATACTGGCGCCCAGAAGCAGAAGCAAAGTGAAGTCCTATTTGAATCCTGGATGTAATTATATGAACTACAATGGGTTTGCTTCAGTGAAATAATAATGCAAGAAACCAATTACTGAAGGTTAGCCTTAAAAAAAGAATAAATCATCTAGTGATAGAACTACTTTTAAGAATCTCTTAAAACTGTTATTTCCCCTGAAGCATATATATTATGCAAGTGTGCCAACTGGGGCTAATGATTTAAGTAGGCCAAATGACCTTCTGATGGGTAAAAGTATATCTTTAATGGACAAAATTATTTCTATAGTCACTCAGCAGATAGGTAAATCATACTGACTCTTCCACCACTTAATCTAATTCTTGCATGCATACATATGCCCCTCAAAATCCTCTTTAAAGGCACACCAAATTATAGATACAGTAGGTATTAAGAGTATTACCAGGTTTCCATCTCTACTTCTATCATCTTTATTATATGCATAAATGTTTCCTATTAATCTGTTTCTGTTTTCACACTGTCTCTCTGAAGGTACAAAACAACTTTTGTACCTTCCACCTAAGAGATATTTAACTTCTTTTCCCTCTAGTAAGAAAAACATGACATGAAGAATAGAGAAATAATAGCCCAAGAAATGAGAAATGAAAAATGAAAAATCAATGACACCACCCATATTTTTACTATTCTATCAATTCATCTATTTTCATTTTTTCATCATACTCTCCAATTTTACTCATTAATGTTCCTACAGTCCTTTGTACCATTCAATTTCTAGCTTTCACACTAGCCTAGTTAATGCAAATGTTGACTTTCTCCAAATGCAAGGGATCAGAGTTTACTTTCTAATGGCCCATTACCTCTTTCAGATACTAACGTCCAGTTTTAACTTAGAGCAGGCAATTTCTATAGCAATAGGCTAAATCCTGCTTCCATCTTAAGTTTTCTATGTTGAAAATTAGCTACAAGATATGCAAATGTCCAACTGGAGGACCAAGACGATATGCAGTTAATCAGGAAGCATATTTTTCTTTTAGCAAAAAGAAGGAAAAGAACAAATTTACTCAGTATATATTTTAATTAACTTCAACAACATAGAATGTAATGTGTAGTGTAATGCACACGGGGTTTTGAGTGAGATTCTGCTACTTGCTAGCTTAGCATACTGCTTGATTAATAACAGTTATTCATTATTTTAATTTAATACATTAATTCTATAACCTTACTTAAATTATTTAGCCTCTAAAAGCCTTAGCTTCCTCATCTGAGAAATAGAAAGAATAGTATCACAAATTAGGAGGTAGTGAGGTGCTTCACAATAGATCCTGAAGCCCAGGTATAGTGAGATTCTATGACTTACTGAGTGATTTTAAATAGGTTACCCTTTAAATTTCAGTTTCCTCAAATACAAAATGAAGATGATAATGGGACTTAATCTATAGCAGCAGTTCTCAACCTATGGGTCGCAACCCCTTTGTAACAATGAAAATACATCCTGAATATCAGATATTTACATTATGATTCATCACAGTAGCAAAATTACAGTTATGAAGTAGCAACGAAAATAATTTTATGGTTGCAGGAAAAGTGATGAAAAAGGAGTCAGGAGGAAAACAGAATAGTCTGTGGCAGCTGGTGAGGTTCTGAATCAAGGGCTCACCTGTATCACCTAAGCTCCTACTTTCAAAAATCTTATTCTCAGGCTTTTAGCCATCGGAAGTTCCTGTTCCCTATCTCCACCATAAGTTTTCAACTTACTGGGTAAGTGATGCTTTATAGCCCTCTTCCAATAAATTATCAAAGTCTTCCCAATTAAGATAAACAGACCCATCCAATCCTCTAAGTTTTCTTTACTAAATGCGCAGATAGGAGTTCTGGAATACCATCATTAGAGTTTAAAATTATTAAAAGAGTTTTTGTGTGATGGCCTCCCAAGAAATATTCTTTTTTTTTGAGACAGAGTCTCAAGCTGTCCCCCTGGGTAGAGTGCCATGGCATCATAGCTCATAGCAACCTCCAGCTCCTGGGCTTAAGCAAGTCTCATGCCTCAGCCTCTCAAGTAGCTGGGACCACAGGTGCCCACCACAACGCCTGGCTATGTTTTGGTTGTAGCCGTCATTGTTGTTTGGCGGGCCCGGGCTGGATTCGAACCTGCCACCTTGAGGGTACATGGCTAGAGCCTTAGCCACTTGAGGCACAGGCGCCAAGCCAAGAAATATTCTTTCATAGTAATAACAGAAAGGGGTTGCCTTTCATATATGAATGCAATGTTACTGATCTCTGACACTAGACTAAAGGTTCTGAGTTGATTTTGCTTATTGTAGGATGGATTATGGCAAATATTTCATATCTAGCTTAGTTCTCTTGTGACTGGTGGCTATGTAGGAATAGAGGCCCAGTCTGTGGTTGAAGAACTGAGTTGTTTTCCTTGGGAAATAAAATAGCTAATATGAAGATGAAGCTTGTGATGTTGGTTTTATGAGTCATAATACTTTGAAATGATCATGCTTGAACTCATGACTAAATGCATAGGCAATGTGATGTAGTGGGAAGCAAATTGGGTTGAGAGAAAGATGATTTGTTTGAAACCCAGATTTGCCACTGAATAAGTTTTTAACCTTTCTGAAATTGTTCCATATTCTGTAAGACAAAGATAAGCATACCTACTAAAATACTATTGAGATGACTAAGTGAGAAAATTTAATGAATAATTCAACAAAGCAGTTAAACACAAAGTAGAAGCCCAATGCAGGTTAGGTTAAAGTTGAAGACAAACCATATTTACACTATCTAGTTAATGAAAATGTTGATTTTCTCCAAATGCAATGGATCAGAGTTTACCTTCTGTTGCCATTTAACTCTTACAAATAGTAATATCCAGTTTTAACTCTGACCAGGCAGTATCTGAGGCAATAGGCTAAATCCTACTTATTGTAGGATGGTATTACAGCACTTGGCTCAGAAAGAAGGACAGCTGAGTAATGATACCACCAAGGATGAAGACATTTCTACTGACTGACTCAGAAAAATGGGCCAAGAGGGAACATGGAAGGAAGTGCCCATAAAAACTTGGGAGATAGGAAAGGACAGTAAGTGGTCAAAAGGCTTTAAAAAATGGGGATGGGGTGAGGGTAGGGGTTAAAACAAACTTAAGAATTGCAATTCTCAGCATATGTGAAGCCACCAGTTGTCCTAATGAGTTCGGCACATTTCAGCACTTTCTATCATTTTATAATTTTCCTCATCAGAAGTTTCTAACTGATCTTACTGGGTGTAAGAAATTTTCCATGGAAATGCACTTCCAATTTTGTAATGGGAGTCAACCAGAAAATGTAATTCATATTGGAAAAACTTGTCTCAAAGCCAATTTGCTTAAACACATCTATTCAGTAAAGCAAGGGATACTTACACTGGGGAACCACACAGGCCTAGGGGAAAACAAAATTCCAATAAGTATGCCAAATGAGCTTTTACATTTCAAGACTCCTTCAAAAGAAACATTATAGGGATATAAAAATTAGGAAAACACTGAATTTAACTAATTTAAAATGTTGAAAAATATTTTGCATTTATGTTTTATAACCAAGCGCTTTTCCCACATTTGTCCCAAGGCAGCAGATGAAGCACTATATTCACCATTGCTAATACTAGCAATTGGAACATGCTCTTTGGCAAGGCAGAAATAAGATAATTGTTCAACATAGGCTGGCTTTTCAGAAATACTGGAAGCGTTGCCTGTAATTATAGACATCTGTCACTGCTAGCCACTCAGTACTAACCCTGACATCAATATACAACCATAGCACTAAACTGCCTGCAGGCATAGCAATGGAGACCAGATACGCTAGGCAGGCAATCATCTGCTTCATCCAAACTATCTGTCAAAGGTTCCCGACCACAAATAGCTCTTACATTGTGTATCCTTAGGATAATATGTTGATTTATTTTAGATTCTCTAATATTTACAGTCTAGACCATCCACTAAAATAAAGAAACAAAACTTATGGCTAATGGAGGCAGTTACTGTTCACAGTCATCATAAAAGGTCATAGCTCAACCCTCAAATGTTAAAAATTGATGGCAGCTTTAACCATGCACTATCATACAGATGTTTCCTTTTGCAAAGGCAATTATTTTCAACAGCAATTCAAAATGGTAAATAAAATCTTTCATAAGTAAATATGTTGCCACATTGATGTAGTAGAAATGCTCAAATTTTAAAGCCTTTTTTGAGAAATAAAGGTAAGTTTTAATGTTGAGTACTGAAGGATAGAGACTGGAAGTTTAGGTTTAGTTTTACACATAGCACATTATTTGGCAGTATTTTTTGCAAATAGAAATGATGTAGTATCTAAAATCTAGGAAATGATACTGAAGGGTAAAATACTTGGTTAATTAATAAATGAGTCAAATGACACATAATCTTGTTGGGTGTAAAACTTACTGAAATATATATACAACATGTACATTTATATTTTTAAAAGCCCAAAGACATACTATAGCTTTAAATGTCACTCTCATTTTCTTTTAAGCAGCCAGAGAAGCAAGCTGAAAATTATTAGATATTTAGACTAATTAGGAATAAACACTTTCACAATTATCATAATGTGTTACTAAAAATCCAGATATTTCTTGGTGTGATCACAACAGCGGATGCTGAAAAACTATTAATTACTGACAGACAGTTAACTTACAAGTGAGCTGCATTTTAAAAACCTCCTTTAAAATACAATTGCTAAATGCCTTACAGTGCTGTAATGTGAGACAGGTTCAAATCTTATTACTTCACTGAAATTAAAACCTAAGTTTTAATACTGTTCAAGTCGAACAATGATTCCACACTTTATTGCTTTTGAAATCCCTTGATGATCATAGGGAAAAATGCCCCGGAGAAAAAAAGACTGTTTTCAATAAACAGAAAATACAGTTTGCACTCTTAGCCTCTTTGTCATCACAAAAAAAGGATTTAATGCCAATTCTTTAAAAAAAGACTTTTTTCCCACAAAATGTGCACCTTGTGTGCCATTTGTAAAATCAGTTCACTTTCTTTTATTTATTACTGCAGCGCGGCAAGGCAATAAAGAAGATACCAATAGCTAATAAATTACATGCCTTTTAAAACAATTCTCTTGCTACAAAAACATGTAACTACAAAGGTTTACATTTACATGGTACATCACATGAAATGTCTATATTTGTGTCCTATTAACCATTTTGGAAAATTGTGGACTTTTACCAAATAGCTGACAGGAAAAAAAGTAAAATAATCCATAATGTTGCTATGACATAAAATGAAAGGCATTTAGAAAAACAACTCATGCTATTTGCACTTTCAAAAACCCTCCAAAATGTATTAAAAAGGATCTTTTGATAAGTTATTTTACGCATCAAAAAGGTATTCAAGGATGCTGTAATCAGGATGAATGTAAACTTTACTCAATTACTGAGAACTAAGAAAGTACTTTTCTTTTCTATTTTATGTTCCCAATATTATGCTTCTTTGACTCCTAGCAGTTACTTAGAACAAATTATCAAAGGCAAGATCATTGGATATAAGGCAAAATGCCTCAATTCTGTTGTATAATACATACTGTATTTTTGAAAGGCACAGAAATTTTGTTACTTAAGAAATATTCACAAATACATTTTGCTTATTATAATCTTTTTTTTAAAAGAATGTTATTTCACATGTCCACAAGAACTGCCTTTAAAACCTTACATGATGAAAGTAAGTTATTTATGTCTCTGGTCTGTCTATGTAAAAATGAATTCTGAAATATCTGTATTCTAATTCCAGAATTAAAATGTTAAATTAATCAAGGAATTTTCCTCATGTCCTCATTCTCTAATTTCATAATGAGAATGTATTTATGAGGTAGTGTATTGTCTTTTATTATTAATATTCTCCATTTCCTGTAATGGTTATCATAGCTGTGGCTTTTTGGTATGTGGTTCATACCTACAAAATTTCAACTCTGTTCAATTATGCATGATGAAAAATGCTTCAATTTCAAAGCACAAACAACTTTGTTCCATTTCATCTTTATTGCAAGATGACAATCCAGTATATAAATGCATAAAAATTCTATATTCTGTGGGCTCTTCTATTTCTCCATTTAAATATGCTTTTTTTTCCCCTTTCTTTTGAAATCAGTTTGAGTGTGAACAGAATTAGGAATTTGTGGGAGATACCTTTTTGAAGAGTTCAATAAAATAAGTTCATTTCATCTTCATAGGTTATTTACAGGAGTATTACTATATCAAATAATAATTTTCTATGATATATATTTATGCATTGTGCTTAGGAACTCTGGTATGTTTTCTACTTATTTTTGCTTCTTTTTAATATAGAACATGCTAATTTTGTTGAAATCATGACCCATCCCCAGATTGTAGTTGATTTTAAATGATAATATTCTCAATTAGTGATCACGAAAAATAACTGACAAAGTATCTACTTTCTCTATGGCCCCTTTCTCTCCCTCCTAGATCTCACTTATACAATTTTAATTTAAATTATTTTTTAAAATTTCAGGTTAAAGTGAGGGTATAAACAACTAGATCACAATATCTGAATTTGTTAGGTAAAGTCCCTCTTATAGTTGAATCCTACACTCATACCCCTACATTATGCCCATTAAGTGGAAGCACCCTAACAACCCCTTCCCCCCCATCCACCACCCCCTAACTTGAATTAAAATGAGTTTTTTTCCCAACATGGGTGTAAATTAGATTGTCTACTGGCCTTGTATTAGTATTGAGTACATCGGGTATTTGCTTTTCTATTCTTATGATACTTCACTGAGAAGAATGTACTTCAACTCCATCCAGGTTAATACAAAACATGTAAAGTCACCATCTTTTTTATGGCTGAATAGAATTCATGGTATATATATAACACAATTTGTTAATCCATTCCTGAGTTGACAGGCATTTAGGTTGTTTCAACAGCTTGCTGATTATAAACTGAGCTGTGATAAGGAATCTAGTGCAAATGTCTTTACAATAAAATGACTGTTTTTTTTCTTTTCGGTAAATGCCCAGTATTGGGACTGCAGGGTCAAATGGGAGATCTAATTTGAGTTCTTGGAGGATTCCCCATATTTCTTTCCAAAGAGGCTGTATTAATAAGTTTGCAGTCCCACCAACAGTGTAAAAGTGTTCCCCCTCTCCGCATTCGCGCTAGCATCTGCCACTTTGGAACTTTGTGATGTGGGCTAATCTTACTGGGGTTACCAAATCTCAGGGTGGTTTTGATTTTATTTTCTCTTATGACTAGGGCAGTGAACAGTTTTTCATGTTTGTTAGCCATTTGTCTGTCATCCTAAGAGAAGGTTCTGTTCATGTCTTTTGCCCAGTGATATATAGGATTATTTGCTTTTTCTTGATTGAGTTCTCTATAGATCCAAGTTGTCAAGCCCTTGTCAGATTCATAATATGCAAATATCTTCCCCAATTTTGAATGTTGTCTATTTGCTTTGATTGTTGTTCTCTAAGCTGTGCAGCAGCTTTTCAGTTTAATTAAATCTCATTTGTTTATTTTTGCTGTTGCAATTGCCACGGAAGTCTTCCTCATAAAATCTTTCCCCAGGCAGACATCCTCAAGAGTTTTACCCATACTTTCTCCCAGAATTTCTATCGTTTCATGCCTTGGATTTAAATCTTTTATCCATCTTGAATCAATTCTTGTAAGTAGTGAAAGGTGCAGGTCCAGATTCAGTCTTTTACATGTGGTTATCCAGTTCTCCCAGTACCATTTAGGGATTCTTTCCCCCACTGTATATTTTTATTTGGTTTATCATAAATCAGATGGCTGTAAGAGCCTGGTTTCATCTCTTGGTTTTCTACTGCATTCTAAATGTCTATGTCTCTATTTCTGTGCCAATATCATAATCTTCTATTTGCTGTGGACTTGTAATATAGCCTAAAGTCTGCCAGGGTGATTCTCTGGCATCATCGTTTTTATCACTATAAATTACCTTGGCTATACAGGTTTTTTTCTGGTTCCATATGAAATGAAGTTCATTTTCCAGTTCATCAAAGTATGATGTAGGTTTTGTAACAGGGATTGCACTGAATCCGTAGATTGCTTTGGGGAATATAGACATTTTAACAATACTTATTCTTACCAACCAAGAGCATGATATATTCTTCCATTTGTTAATGTCTTCTGTTATTCTTTTCTTAGGGTTTCATAATTTCCTTCACCTCTTTTATTAGGCATATTCCTAGCTATTTCATTTTCTTTGAAGCTACTGGGAAGGGAACTGTGTCTTTGATTAGTTTCTCAATATGGCTGTTACTGGTATATACAAAGGCCACTGATTTGTGGACACTGATTTATGTACCCTGAGACATTACTGAATACCTTGATCAGTTCCAGCAATCTTGTGCTTGAGTTTCTGGGATTCATAAATATAAAGTCATATCATTGGCAAACAGTGAGAGTTTGACTTCTTCTGCCCCCATCTGGATGCCCATTATATCCTTCTTTTATCTGATTGCATTGGCTAGAACTTTCAGCATTATGTTAAATAGTAGTGGTAATAGAGGACTACCTTCTCTGATTCCAGTTCTAAGTAGAAAAGCTTTCAGTTTTACTCCAGTTAGTATGATATCAGTTGTGGGTTTGTTGCAGATGGCACAATTTAGTTTAAGAAACATACCACTTAAGTCTATATTCTTAAGTGTTCTTGTTAGAAAAGGATGCTGAACTTTATCAAATGCTTTTTCTGCATCTCCTGAGAGGGTCATATGATCTTTGTTTTTGCTTTTATTTATGTGGTGAATTACATTTATGGATTTGTATATGTTAAACCAGCCTTGCATTCGTGGGATGAAGCCTATTTGATCATGATGTACAATTTTTTTTAATGTATAGCTGTAATTTACTGGCTAAGACTTTGCAAAGTATTTTTGCATCTATATTCATTAGTGAAACTGGTGTGCAGTTCCCCTTTTTAGTTGGGTCTTTTCCTGGTTTCGGTATTGGGTGATGTTTGCTTCATTAAATGTGTTGGGAAGGGTTCTTTCCTTTTTAATTTTTTGGAATAGTTTCTGCAGTATGGGTATAAGCACTTTTTTGAAAGTTTGACAGAATTCTGGTGTGAAGTCATCTGGTCCAGGGCATTTCTTTGTTGAAATATTTTTTTATTCTTTCTTCAAATTCAGTGCTTTATAACGGTCTGTTTAAGAGATCTATTTCTTCTTGGTTAAGTCTAGGGAAAGGGTGTGATTCCAGGTATTGATCCACTTCTTCCACATTGTCAAATTTCTGAGCATAGAGTTTCTTGTAGTAATCAGAGATAGTATCTTGTATCTCTGTGATATGTTATTGCCTCCTCCCTTTTTAAAATTTCATCCCTGATAGAGGTTATTAAAAATTTTGCTTTTCTGTTTCTAGTTAATCTGTCCAGAAGTTTATTGATTTTATTCATATTTTTCAAAAACCAAAGTTTTTGTTTCATTAATTTTCTGATTTTTTTTTTGTTTTCAATCTCATTTTTAAAAATTAAACCAATCTCATTTAATGAGATTTAATTTTGGTTATTTCTTTTCTTCTGCTAGGTTTAGGATTAGATTGTTCTTCCTTTTACATTCCTTTAAGATGCTTCACTACTTTGTTGATGTACTCTCTTTCCATTTTTCAGATATAGGCATCTAATGTGATAAATTTCCCTCTGAGGACTGCTTTTGCAGTGTCCCACAGGTTTAGGTAACTTGTGTCTGCACTGTTACATTTGAGGACTTTAACAATTTTCTCCATTATCTCTTCCTTTTCCCAATCATCATTCAGCATAAAGTTGTTTAATTTCCATGCCTTTGTGTGGGTATGACAATTTTTGTTGGAATTGAGTTATACCTTTATTGCCTTGTGACCTGAGAAGACAAAAGGTATAATTTCAATTTTTAAAATTCTGTTGAGGTTTGATTTGTATCCTAGGATATGATCTATTTTGAAGTAAGTTCCATGGGCTGATGAGAAGAATGTATATGCCTTAGCTTTGGGATGGTGTGTTCTATACATGTCTAATAAGCCCATTTGTTCTAGGGTCACATTTAAGTTCCTTCTATTCTTGTTTAGTTTTTGTTTAGGTAATCTGTCCAGTTCTGTCAGAGGGGTGTTAAAGTCCCTGGCTATTATGGTGTTATGGGATATCATAACCAATCAAGGTCTGTTTCATAAATCTGGGAGCATTTAGGATGGGTGGATAAATATTTAGAATTGAAATGTCCTCTTTTTGTATTGTTCTCTTGACCAGTATGAAGTTACCATCTTTGTCCTTCTTAATTTTAGTTGCTTTAAATCCACTTGTATCTGAAAATGAGATTGCAACTCCTCCTTTTTTCTCATTTCCATTTGCCTGTAATACTGTTTTCTATCCTTTACCCCAAGTCTTGATTTGTTCTTTGTTAGGTATGTTTCTTAAACATACTATATAGATGGCTTGTGCTTTTTTATCCAATTGGCCAGCCCGTGCCTCCTCAGTGGGGAATTCAAGCCATTCACATTTACTGAGAGAATTGATAAGTGTGGTGGAGTTCTATTCATCTTATTTTATGAAAGACCGTTGCTTAGTTTTGTCCTTTGCACCACTGTGGAAGCTAGGTTTTATCCTTTAGTTTCCACTTTGCTGGTAGTCCATTGTGGTGGTTAGTGTTGAGAATAGGTCTAAATATTTCCTATAGAGCTGGTCTTGTTGTGGCATATTTCCTCAATGTTTGCATATCAGTAAAAGATATGACTTCTCCATCAATGTTAAAGCTTAGTTTAGCAGGATACAGAATTCTGGTCTGAAAAATTGTTTGATTTAAGAAGGTTAAAAGTAAATGACCATACTCATCTGGCTTGGAAAGCTTCAGCTGAAAAGTCTGCTGTGACCTTGATGGATATGCCCCTATAGGTCAACTGGCACTTACTCCCGGCTGCTTGTAGAATTTTGTCTTTTGTCTTGACTTTGGACAGGTTCAGTAAAATGTGTCTTGGAGAACCTCTGCTTGTGCTGGGATGACTCAGGGTTCAATACCCCTCTAAAAGGAATGTTTTAAAATCTTTAGTGAAACCTAGGGAAATTTTCATTTATGATATGCTCCAGTAGGGCTTCCATTCCTTTGGAACATTCTTCTTCCCCTTCAGGGATCCCTATAATTCATGTTTGAATGCTTTATGAAATCCTATAATTCTCTAAGTGAATGTTCCGTTTCTTTCTTTTCTGTCTCTTTAACTACTTAGGTCAGCTCATGAGCTTTATCCTCCAGCTCTGAGATTCTTTTTTCTCCATGGTCTAATCTGTTATTGATACATTCTACTGCATCTTTATGTTCCATGATTGCATCATTTCCTCAAGCTCCGCCATATGCTTTCTATATTCTGCATATCTTTCATCAATTTTTTGGTTCTGTTTTTCCACTCTCATATCAATTCCCTTTACTGCCTTTACCTTCCATATTCTAAATTTCCTTTTCCTCATGGTCCCTCAGTGGGGGAGTGGGGGTTCCTCTGTTATGGTTTTTCATGTTGCCAGAATTTTTCTGTTGGTTTCTCCTTACGTGTGTTTTCTTCTTGTGCACTTCCTTCTCCTACTTTTTCTCCTCCTTTGCTTTGAATTACCTTGGCTCAGAGCTTAGGTATTGAAGTGGCCCCTTGATATAAGGCCAAAAGGAAGAGAATAAAGAGAGAGCAAGGAGAAAGAAGAGAGCAAGAAAGGAAGAAAGAAAATCAAACACAGAATAAAGAAAGGGGTGAAAAAAAAGAATTGGAGAAGAGAAAAAGGAGAAATGGTGGTGTTCAGCAGGGTGCATTGGCCACACCCACATCTCCAGGACTTTGGGGTGGGGTGGGCTTAGTGGGTCCCTCAATGCTAGGACCTCCTTATTAACCTGGGTAAATGCAATACCCCACCTCTGTCAAATATATGAGAGAAAGAAAAGAAAAAAGAAAAACCAAGAAAAATTCAGCAGTATGTTGCAACGGAGAACTGCCAATACTGTTTTTCCAAATGCCAAAGCTAGAAGAACACCCCGGGCCATGAGCTTATGACCTCATTGAGCCAGATTCCCACCATGACCTCCACAGCCAGACCACTGCTGTGACTCCAGACTTCTCTGAGAATAGAACGAAAATAAAAATAAAAATAGATAAAGAAAATTTAAAATATATAAGCTAAAAAGGGATTATCTTAGCTGTTCTAAGAAAAATTTATGTGGAAAAGATGAGAAAAGTAGAAAAATCTCTATCAAAAGAGAAAAAAAAGAGAAATACAAAAGGGAGAATAAAAGGGACTGAAATACTGTAACAAAAAAGGGGGAGCCCCTGCTATTAAAGTAAAATGAAAAAAAAAAAAAACCAACCAACTCTCCCCTACCCCACAAAAGAAACAAAAACAACAATCACAACAACAAAAAAGAGAAGAAAAGGGAAAAAAATATATATATATGTATAACTTTATATAGAGTAATATATTGCCTAGACACTAAGTGGTGCTGTGGTGTTAAAAGACAGAGAACACATCCTAGTTTTGTTGTGAACAATGAGTGTAGGAAACCACCATCTAGTTGCTGAAGAGACTGGGTTCTGTTTTCCTGACTTAGTTGCCCTCTATCAGCATCTGGTTGTTTTGTCAATATTCAGTCCCTGTGGGTTTGAGGTCTTAAAGCTCTCACCAGATTCGTTAGGAGGCATGTCTTATAGTGCCCCCTGACCACAATCCCTGGGGGTGCGAGAGCTGCTTAATTCACCGTACAGGGGATGGCCAAGTTCAGAAGGTGCTCTAGAGCTGGCCATGTACTAGGCCTTTGTGGACTGTTTCTCCCCCATGGCCTTCCTAATGGTGCCCTAGCTAGTAGCTAAGGCAATGGTAGATCCACTCCACCTGGTATTCAAACCTGGCTACTAGACAGTGTTTGAGTCCACCCACTTGTTTAAGTCTTCCAAGGCAGGTCCAGTGAGCAGTTTTAGCCCAAAATGAAAAAACTGCAAGACAGTCCTTTCCTGTGCCCATTCCTCTGTGGGTCAGCCACCTGTTCCCACATATTGGCCTTCTGTGCTGGTTTTCCTCAGCTCCAGACCTCCTTGCTGGCTCCTGTGGTTCACCACTGTGCCCCTGGAGTAATGTTTCCAGGTAGGTTTCCCTAGCCAGAGATGGCGGGAGTTTTCTTTATCCTGCCTTGCCATGAGTGGCTAGTAGGGAGATGTTTCTAGTCTGCCATCTTGTTCTGCCTTTCTATTTGAAATCTTTAAGTACTTATATTATCGTCTTTTTGGCTGAGGCAAAATTCCTTCATTGTATTCTCATATTTGGATTACTAAGAATGTGCATTCAAAGAGGGCAAAGCTAGGTATTATTAACTCCTAGCTTTGGGAAAATAAAATAGTAGTTAAGACATTTCTTTTTTTTTTTTTTTTTTTTTTTGAGACGGAGCCTCAAGCTATTCCCCTGGGTAGAGTGCCATGGCATCACAGCTCATAGCAACCTCCAACTCCTGGGCTCAAGCGAGTCTCCTGCCTCCGCCTCCCAAGTAGCTGGGACC
>CAUYQV010123903.1:0-21586 GCA_963574575.1 Galagoides demidoff | reverse complement strand
ATTTAAATGACTGCTCAAAATAATTTATAATCAACTCTCCTTACCTTATTTTTTAATTAAATCATAACGGTGTACATTAATGCATTCATGGTGTACAATGTACTGATTTTATATACAATTTGGAATGCTTACATCAAACTGGTTAACATGGCTTTCACTGCACTTAATTATATTTGTTGTGCTAAGACATTTATATCTACTCTTAATAGATTTGACAGGCACCCTTGCATTATGCACAGTAGATGAGTCCCACCAACTACCCTCCCTCCACCCGACCTCTCTTCTCTCCCCTCTCTCCGCCTTCATTCTGGGCTATAGTTGTGTTTTATCATTTGTATAAAAGTGTGGTGATTATATATTGGCTTCATAATAGTACTGAGTACATTGGATACTTTTTCTTTCATTCTCTTAGTAACTCCCCTTACCTTAAAAGTAAAGCTTTTTCTATGCTAGACAAGAAGAAGCAACAGGATTTATTGTTGATGTGCACTAAAAAACCTGAGATTTTAATCTCCAGAAATTGCCTAGAACACTAGTTTCAATGCAATGTTTGACAATTCAGCCTTAGATTCCCCAGCACCTGTGGACTGCTGCACACAAGAAAATCTATCATAGTGGCACTTGTTCATTTACGAATTCATATTTCAGCATTTTCTTTTGATTTTTAACTTAAATATTTTTAGAATGCAAGTTTAACATCTTCTATACTCACTCAGCAACAGTCTGCACTCATGAAAAGCACTGGAGAAATCACTTAAATTGTTCCCTGCTACTGGACGTTAACGAGAGAGTAACATAGCAGTGGATCCAAGCACAGTTTTAAATACAAACAATACAATGCTTGTGGATCAGTTGGTTAGAGATCAGCACTGATGAGTCCAAGGTCAGGGGTGTAAGCCAGTCAGTTTGGCTCTATTTCATAGTCACTGGTAGCACCTGCACTATGGTAGCCAGCCATTTTGGATGTGCATGACACTTAGGCACATGCCTGTAATTCTAGCACTCTGGGAGGCACAGCTGGGTATATTGCTTGAGATTAGGAGTTTGAGACCAGCCTGAGAAGGAGTGAGAACTCTAGCTAGCAAAAACAGATAAAAAGAGGGGAGTCTGGGTTGGAGGACAGGAGCCACAAACACAAAATCATTACCTACTACAGGAGGAACAACTCAAGGGAACAATTATCCTGCATCATTTGTCTGTGAAGATTTTCCCTCACTATCATCAGCCCTAGGTCCCCAGGTACAAGTCTCAGGTTTCAACTCAGGATAATTTATGGAACAATAAGAAGAACACTAAGAAAGAAAACAGAGTTCTTACCCTGGCTTGGTTCCTAAATAGCACTGATTAAGTGATTACTTGATCTGAGACACAGTTTCTAACTCCGTAAAATATTAAAGTTTGACTAGATGCTTTCTAAGTCTGCTTGTTGCTTTAAAGTGGTTCCATGAATACATTTGAATACATTAAAGCTTTTTTGGAAGGGAGGAATTGTCCAGCATTAGAACTAATATTTTCCTTTTGGTACTGCAAAAGTCAGAAATCTAAGATGTTCTCCAATGAAACCCACTGTATTAGAAACAGAACTAAGGGATGTGTCTGTGTGTGAGTGTGAGTGTGTCTATCTAGTCAGAGTGATTCATTTTAAGGAATTATCTTAGACTGTTGTGGAGGATAGCAAGTCTGAACTTTGTAGTATAAGCTAGCAGGTTGGAGACCCAGGGAGAAGTTGATGTTGCATCTGCAGTCTAAAGGTAGTCTGGAGGTAAAATTCCCTCCTGCTTGGGGAACCACAGTCTTTTGGTCTTAAAGACTTCACCACGAATGGATCAATAAACTGTGGTATATGTACACCATGGAATACTATGCAGCCCTAAAGAAAAACGGAGACTTTACCTCCTTCATGTTTACATGGATGGAACTGGAAAATGTGCTTCTTAGCAAAGTATCTCAGGAATGCAAGAAAAAGTATCCAATGTACACAGCCCTTTTATGAAACTAATCTATAGCTCTCAAACAAAAGATACAACTTAATTCTAGCCCAAGAATATGGGGAGGGGGTGGGGAATGGGAGGGGAGAAGGGCGGTTGGGTGGTGGGAGGGTGACTGGAAAGATCACCTATTTATCTGTCTAACAAGGGTATAAGTGAACTTTTCTAGAACTAGAATATAAATGTTTTGATACAATTATTAAGCAAATGACATGAAATTTATGTTAACCAGCTTGATGAAAGTGTTTCATATTGTATATGAAAACAGCACAATGTACTCCATGTTTGCATTAATGTATACAGATATCAATTAATAAAAAAAAAAGACTCCCTAATTTAGTTCTTTCCTTCTTTCCCCCTTCCAGAAGCTCTGGTGATTTTTACTTCTGCATTCCTTTCTGTCTAATAAAGATCCTATCTTACGACTTGGCACCTGTGGCTCAAGTGGCTAAGGTGCCAGCCACATACATCTAAGGTGGCAGGTTCTAATCCAGCCTGGGCCCACCAAACAACAATGATAGCTGCAACCAAAAAATAGCCTGGCGTTGTGTCGGGCACCTGGTCCCAGCTACTTGGGAGGCAGAAGCAGGAGACTCACTTGAGCCCAGAAATTGGAGGTTGCTGTGAGCTGTGATGCCACAGCACTTTAGTCAGGGGGATAGCTTGAGGCTCTGTCTCAAAAAAAAAAAAAAAATCCTATCTTATTACTGATCTGTGGTCCATGGGTTCATTGTTTGAATCCCTGAGACCAAGGACCTACTGAGGAAGAAATTCCAGTATCATATTTGGGGTCTCATATGGGATTAAAGATCTGTAGTAAGCAATGGGAACACTTACCTTTATCCTACTTTTCTCTATAGTTATAATAATGGAGACTAATAATTTTGATGCCCATCAACCAAAGTGCATAGTGCGGCTGTTGACCTTCAGGTCATGGGTGAGAGGCTGTTGGGGAATGAACTTTCTAATTCCCCTTGGCTCCAAAAGAAAGGAGTAGAAGGGAATGTTAGAAGGTTTGAGAGGCAAGCAAATAGAAGTAGCTCCCAGAGGTCCTGGGGTACCTAGCAATAGTTCTGACCCCAAGGCACTGGAGGGCCTTCTGAAAAACGTACTCTCCCAGCTCTTTTGCTATGGACTCATGCCTTCCATGGTCCCAAACTTTTTCTACTGGTCTCTACAAACCCCTTGCTGCTCTCTCTCCTTGCAGTTTGCATGCTTGGTTTGAACATTGGTAAAGGATCACTTTATATACTAGTTAAGTTTGTACAGGCTCATTCTGGTATTTTTCAGATATTATAAGTGTGCTTCAGATGTCGTAGATGTTGTAAAGTCATTTTTAATACCTTTCATTGCAACATTAAATTCAATTGGCTCTCTGTGTATTTGAGAAAAAAGCTGAAACCATGTTAACAAAGGCCGAGAATTTAGCTCCAAACAAAGGGCAAAATGATTCCCCAACATGGCTTCTCTGGACAACCAGGAGCCCATGAAGGGATGCCCTAGGCAACCCCCAGTCAAAAATTTTCTTAAACCATAGGCTACAGTTCAGTCTTTTGTAAAAGAGAAGAGGAAAGAAAGAAAACGTTTAAAAATGAAGAAAGGCAAGGAAAATGACCCTGGCTATTTGATTTTTTTCTGGTCTTGAGGCAAGAAAGTAAAAGCGGAACTAAAAGAGTCTGTCCTAGTCACACTGTGTAGGCCTCAACCAAGCCACAGGTGTTTCTGTTGTCTGTATGTTTCTTCTTTGACATACTCAGGGCCTAGATTGTAACCTAGTAGCTTCCCTGGACCTCCGTTGCCTTTGAGGGCAGGTGGTCCAAAGGGTCTCAAGGACGCGGGCAAATATGACCTTCCCCCTTGAGCCTGGGACCTTGAGGATGATGTCATGTCTCTCTCTGTTTTATGAGCCTCATGTGCACTCCCGCTCAGAAAAGTGGATAAAAGAGAGGCAAGAGATTGAATCGGGGTACCCTCCCCTGTACACACACCCCCACGTTGCCCACGCCCAGCCCCCCAGAATAAACCCGCTTCCTCTAATCAACTGGTGCCTGGAGTCTTCTGTCTTCATTGGTTTCCTGCTACAGTCTATTGGCATAAATGGAAGGGTTCAAAGTCATTCTAGGTTTCTCTAAGATTTCGCCTAGTTTGAGAGTGTTTCTCAACCCTGAGTTTAATTATTGTTAACTTGTAGCAGGAAACCAACACAAGACAGAAGACTCCACCCACCAGTTGATTAGAGGAAGCAGATTTATTCTGGGAAGGGAGGTGGGGACTCGAAGACCTGTGTCTCCAAAACCAAGGCTGCTGACTCAATCTCTTGCCTCTCTTTTATCCACTTTTCAGTGCGAGAGTACACGTGAGGGTCATAAAACAGAGAGGTCCCAGGCTCAAGGGGAAAGTCAGATTCGCCTGCGTCCTTGAGACTGGTTGGGCTACCTGCCCTCAAAGGCAACAGAAACCTAAGGAAGTTACTAGGTTACAATCTAGGCCTCCTGCATGTCAAAGGAGGAACATATAGACAACAGAAATGCCTGCAGCTTGGCTAAGGCCTACACAGGGCGGCTAGAACAGATTCTTTTAGCTCTGCTTTTACTTTCTTGCCTCAACCTTACTAATGTTTGGGGGGAAGGAGGTTAGAAAACCTAGCATTTAAGACCTGCTCATGATAGAAAACCTATTTTCCTTTGTTGTTGGGAATTTTGAAGATGCTTGTAAAATTATAAAGGGTTAAATGTGCAAACATTGCACAGCCATTTTCTCCAGGGTAGGGCTCATCCCCCACTTTGATTGATATGATAGGGCAGGCAAAGAAAGGAGCAGAACTTGCATTAGGTGGGACCAGGTTCCCTGATACCTGATTTCTCGGGCTGTGCTGCCAGTAAGTAATAAGCACAGGCAAGCCCACAAGTACAAAGTGCTACACTCCCAGCCAGGCATGGGAGCTGAGGTGGCCACTCTCCTCAGGGATTCTTCCCCAAGCATTGGAATGATAATTCCTTTTGTTTGGCCGGAAGGCTTTTTGAGTTTGTCAGAGGATGCTTTGACAACCCAGGAATATGGCACAGCATGGGATTGATTAAGACGCTGGACATTTGTTCTTTCCCACAGATGGGTAATGTTCTCTCTCTATGGGAATATCCAGGTAACATATTCTCTTGTCAAGAGAACTGTCATCAGGTGGGACCAGGCTCCAGGATACATGATATTTAGGCCTGTGCTATCACCCTGGGTAGAGTGCCATGGCTTCACTACTCACAGCAACCTCCAACTCCTGGGTTCAAGCGAGGCTCCTGCTTGGAACACCCTACTGGACTATTTTGGGACATGTTTAATTTCTAGACACTGAAAAAATAATGTACCATTTTCTTCTGCACCCAGGCCTGGCCTCAGTATTAACTCTCCACTGGTGAACAATGGCCCCCAGAGGGTCCTCTAAATTATGATACAATTTTTTAGTTAGATATTTTTTGTAAACAAGAAGGAAAGTGGTCTGAAGTGCCCTATGTGCAAGCTTTATTTTTCCTCAGGAACAACTCCTAACTGTGTAAGACTTATCACATAAATTGAGCTCTCCTGGCTGCAATAACTTCCCCAAATGGTCAGGGATTCCCAAGAGAGACACTATTACCACCTAGTTCAAACCCACCACCTATTTCTCCCACACTTTCCTCTGTGTGTTCAGAAAACCCCAGGAGGGAGGCTGTCCCAAGAGTTTTTTATGATTCTACTGGGGCCCCCAGAAGGCAACCATATCTTTCTAAAAAAAAAAAAAAAAGAAGAAGAAAGAAAGAAAGAAATGTGAGGGGAAATACAATGATATGAAAGGGAACAAGCAATATGTACACTATCTCACCTTTCCTTTTTTTTTTATTTAATTAATTAATTATTTTTTTAGAGACAGAGTCTCACTTTGTCACCCTTGGTAGAGTGCTGTAGTGATACAGCTCACAGCAACCTCCAGTTCTTGGGCTTAGGCGATTCTCTTGCCTCAGCCTCCCGGGTAGCTGGGACGACAGGTGCCCGCCACAATGTCTGGCTATTTTTTTGTTGCAGTTTGGCTGGGACAGGGTTCGAATTTGCCACCCTTGGTATATGGGGCTGGCGCCCTACTCACTGAGCTACAGGTACCGCCCTCATCTTTCCTATTTTTGTTATAGTCACTTTCAGAGACAGCTGGACCCTCAAGGCTTTGTTCAGGCATGAAGAATTATGGCAGCACATGTCAGTAGGATGTGAAAGGGATTATTAATTAATTACTTCTTTAATTGATATCTAACAGGACAGCAGAACAGGCCCCCCCAAAATGTTAGGAACACAGCCTGGCCTGGGCTTCCTAATCCAAGTTCTGGCAAAAGGTCAGGAACTAATTGGTTCGAATCTTCTGCCAAGGGCAGGAGGGAACACCCAGGCTTTCTCATTAGCTTCTCCAGGAGTAGTACATAAGAGGAAGAGGGAGAGGTGAAGCTTTACCTCTAAGCAATCACACATCAAAAAATGGAATCTGACTATTCACTCCAAGAACACATGTAGGAAAGAAGTTTGCTTGCACAGTGGCTCTATTTTTCACATGAACAAGCACTAATAAATGAACAGAAACTTATTAAAACTTGTCATTTGTAGGTTGCTGAGAAGGACTAATACAAGAGTGAAAAATGAAGTGCTGGCAAGGAGGGAGTCTTAGGTTTGAGCTTCCTGTCTTATGGATTTTTCTAAACTTTTATAGGGCAGTAATGCTTTACATATCACAGTTATAAATGTGCAAACCAAAAAACACTTTAACTCTCTAAAGTGTCAGGTGATATCATACCTTCCCTTCCACTTCATCCCACAAAAAGGGAAAGAGTACTTTTAGGAATGTATAATGCATTAGGGCTTGAGCTGATGAAATTACATGTATTCATTTGGATTTTTAAGAATGTACATAATGGCAGTGCCCGCAGCTCAGTGGTTAGGGTGCCAGCCACATAAACCAAGGCTGGCCAATTCGAACCTATCCCAGGCCAGCTAAAACAATAATGACAACTGCCACAACAAAAAAATAGCTGGGCATTGTGGCAGGCACCTGTAGTCCCAGCTACTTGGGAGGTTGAGGCAAGACAACTACTTAAGTCCAAGAGTTTGAGGCTGCTGTGAGCTGTGATGCCACGGTACTCTACCCTGAGTGACAGCATGAGACTCTGTCTCAAAAAAAAAAAAAAAGTACATAACTCCTATTTTTCTCATTCCTGTTAAAACAGCAATTCTAGTTGCCTTCATAATAGTATAGTCTTATAAATTTGAAATTCTGGGGACATGAACATGCAAAAACTGATGTAAAATATTAAAAATGGGTGACATCTGTAGCTCAAGCAGCTAGGGCCACCGTCACATACATGGGAGCTAGTGGGTTTGAATCTGGCCCGGGCCTGCCAAACAATGACAACTACAACCAAAAAATAGCCAGACATTGTGGCAGGCACCTGTAGTCCCAGCTACACGGAGGGCTGAAGCAAGAGAATTGCTTAAGCCCAGGAGTTTGAGATTGCTGTGAGCTGTGACGCCACAGCACTCTACCCAGGGTGATAGCTTGAGGCTCTGTCTCAAAAAAAAAAAAAGTAAATAAATAAATAGTGAACCTGAAAATTTAAACATACCCAATTCACATTTGGAGGTTCTCATATTTTTTTTTTCTTTTTTTAGAGACAGAGTCTTACTTTCTCACCCTTGGTAGGGTGCTGTGGCATCACAGCTCAGAGAAACCTCAAACTCCTGGGCCCAGGAGATTCTCTTGCCTCAGCCTCCCAAGTAGCTGAGACTACAGGTGCCTGTCACAATGCCCGGCTATTTCTTTGTTGCAGTTTGGCCAGGACCGGGTTCGAACCCACCACCCTCGGTATATAGGGCTGGCGCCCTACCCAAGGAGCCACAGGTGCCACCCTCTCATGTCTTACAGAAGCAAATCTTACCCTCCAAATTTTCTTGTCTTACTCAAATCATCTCTCTTTACTCTCTCATCAATCCTGTCATCCACAAAGCTAAAAATCTTACACAATCATAAAAGGGACTAAAATTATGAAGCAGTTCAAAACACTAGACTTAAAAGGTAGTGGTATTTAATAAAGGAATCTAAAGGAAAGAAATGCACATATTTAAGTCAGCTCAGGTTAGCAGACGTATACTCACTAGGAAAAGAAAGTTAAACACATTTCTGAGCTTGGGGTTCACACTCTTATAGAGACATAACCTCTAAAGTATGTCTGTCCTTGCGATGGAGAATAGGGGGACCTAAGCATCCACAAGAATAAGCTCATGGAGCTCCACACATTCTCTTTCCCTGGAAGTGTGGAAATGTTGCCCCCCCAGGCTTCAATTCTCAGCAGGTAGGAAACTAGCAGCAGGATTCACCATAAGGAGCTCAAAGGAAATCCCAAATTCATAAACTCATTTCCGACACAAAGAACTAATGACCTTCACAGACTTTCTCAGTGTGCACAAGTGACCTTCTGAGTGCGGCAACTCAAATGCAATGATTAGTAACAGACCTAAAGGGACCAAAATTAGGTGGCACCTGTGGCTCAGTGGGTAAGGCTCTGGCCCCATATACCAAGGGTGGCAGCTTCGAACTTGGTCCCAGGAGTTGGAGGTTACTGTGAGCTGTGAGGCCATGGCACTCTATCGAGGGCAATAAAGTGAAACTCTGTCTCTAAAAAATAAATAAATAAATAATAAAATAAAGAGACCACAATCAAAATCTTACAAAAGTCATCATACCCACCCCGCAACCATGTCTCCATGTGGAGCCTCAGGGTTTTTGTGCTCTGCAGATTCTCTCAGTATCTATGGCTCCCTTCCTGGTGGGTATGACCAGGTTGGATCACCTGCAGAGGACGTTCCCCAGGAAAAATCAAGTTCACTTACTTCCTTTTGCAGGCTTAATATTTACCTCAGTTCAAATTTTTGAGACACTGGCCTCAGGCCTCTTCATCAAGTTGCTTTGGACCATCATTGATCTGTCAGAAGAGAGGAAAAAAAAAAAAAAACAGTGTTTGAGGAATCCAGCAAAATTACTCAAACCTAGTGTTTATGTGTAAGTTAAGGAAGAAAACTGTAAAGCACTTTTTCTAGCCTGACAAGAAAACCCACATTCATTTCAAAAAATAAATATGTCAGCTTATTATTATTTTGTTTTGTAAATAATTAACATTATTTGAACACTTTTAGGTGTTGCAAATCTAATCCCTAGAATACAAGTTGAAATCGCCCCCAGAACACACCAGAACTGAGAAGCTTATTACACACACTGGGGAAATTGAGGCAGAAAGGAGAAGATAAAGGGGATATTATATATATATATATATATATATTGAGACAGAGTCTCACTATGTCACCCTTGGTAGAGTGCTATGGCTTCACAGCTCACAGCAACTTCCAACTCTTGGGGTTAAGTGACTCTCTGCCTCAGCCTCCCGAGTAGCTGAGACTACAGGCACCCGTCACAATGCCTGGCTATTTTTTGTTGCAGTTGTCATTGTTGTTTTAGCTGGCCGGGGCCAGGTTGAAGTCCGTCAGCCTCTGGCGTATGTGACTGGCGCAGTAACCATTGCTACAGGCACTGAGCCTAAAAAATACTTTTTAATAAATGGAATGTAAGATGAATATTTCACTTTAATTTTTTTTTTCTAAAAATCTATTTTTTGCCTCCCTGGAACTGTTTTATAATGTCTTTCAAATTTTATTGATTAAATATATTTTACATTTACTGAAATACTGAAACTCAAGGGACCAAATCTTTTCAGGATAAGGAATTCAAGGAGGGGTTGTGCAGAACTGAACCATTCTGAATCACCCAGCAAATCACCAGCAAAGTTTCCAAAAAAGGAAACTCAAACCTAAGAACTGCCCATAGGATGTCTGTGCCCAGCAAAGAACTGGAGGTAGACAGCGATTATATACAACAGAAATTCTCTGCTTTACTCTCATGGAAAACATCCTCAAACAAATTTTAATAAATTGTTGTAAAAGTCTATACACTGCTCTGTAGAAAAGTTAAAATACTACATCTATTTGAAATATACAATAAAGAGGAAACAGTAACAACGCTGAATGGGAGAGGGGAAATTGTTATTTAGGAAAGCAGGGAGGAAACTGGAAATTTAGGGATTTATCACCAGCCCTAGGAGAACTGTGGGTGGGGGTGGGGGGGGAGACAGGGTCTTGGATTTGAAACTCTGCCTCCCACACATTTGGAAGACCCAGGAAAACAGGTGCCCTCTAGTGTGCTAGGAGTTGCTGAGGTCGTCAAAGAACACCTCTCAGCCCACGCAGTCCCCGCACACCAAGTCAGGACGCTGCCTTGAAGAGAATTCCTGCCACACCTAACAATCTGGAGGAGATTGAGGGCGGCGTGAGGGGAGCAGTTCAGAGGGGGCTTCAGGCTGGAGCGGGAGACGCCTTGCAAGGACCCAAGAGGAGGCCCAAGCCCACCCTGCAACCAGAGGGGACAAAGTCCATACTTGGCACAAGTGACTGGGCACCTCAGACTCCAGAGTTGACCCAAGGTAAGAGGACCAGAAATCCCGCTTTTGGCAGGACAGTCTGATTTTTAACAATTTGTTCTGCATCTCTCAGCATTTTAAAAAAGTCCCGATTTTTGGAAAGAATGCACGAGAAGCTAGGGAACGTGGGAGAACAGGAAGGGAATATATGGTTTTTGGCTGCCATGTGGCTATTTCACCAGGACATGAATTTTATATTATTTTTGTTAATTTTATAATGTTAAACTTTAATAATAACAAATAATTATTGAGAACTGCTTATCAAAGTTTGCATTGTTGTCAGGCCCCTCTCCCCATCAATGGTGTCCTGCTTTATCAATGTTAAAATCTGGTCACCTTAACATAGACTCAAGATCAAAACAGCATACCTGTTAAACTAAGACAGACTGTTGACTCCAAGGGTTTTGTACAATATCATAACAAACCTTTTCCCTTTGACATGCTCTGAATTTTGTTGTTTGCAGGAAGAATGTGTGTGTGTGTGCCTGTTCAGGAGTGCATGCAGTGTCCATCAGTATCAGTGAGGAAAACTACATTCCTTGTTCTAAATTGAGGAGAAGGATGCAAAAAGCAACATGAAATATTAGCCCTCATTTTGTTTTAATTTACAAAATAATGTTAATTATTCTCAGGACTGGATTTTTATCCCCTCAAAATTAAAACAGTTTTTTTTTTTTTTTTTTTGAGACAGAGCCTTAAGCTGTCACCCTCGGTACAGTGCATTGGCATCACAGCTCACAGCAACCTCTAACTCCTGGGCTCAAGAGATTCTCTTGTCTCAGCCTCCTAAGTAGCTGGGATTATAGGTGCCCGCCACAATGCCCAGCTATTTTTTTGGTTGTAGTTGTCATTGTTGTTTGGCAGGCCCAGGCTGGATTCAAACCCTCCAGCTCTGGTGTATGTGGCTGGCACCTTACCCACTTGAGCTACAGGCACCAAGCCAAGATTAAAACATTTTTTTTTTTTTGGATTTAATGAAGTATTGCTAGCTGCAGCCAGTTTGACAAGATGAGAGAGCTGTCAGACTGATGAAAGGTGTGCAGCCTGATTTAAAATCAAACCCTAAGCCTTTCCAAAGAACAATAAGCCATATTTTACATGTAAAAAAAAATCATAAATGTAAGTCTCACAGATATACAATATTGTGTGTCTTCAAATATTTTAAAGGGTATAAAAAGTACCAGAATACCCAACCCTCCCTCCCAAAATTGAGTGCTACAGAATTATATAAATTACATTTGAAATTATGTTCTTCAGTAGTCAAAAAAGTGTGAGTGTAATATAAATTACATTTGAAATTATGTTCTTCAGTAGTCAAAAGCGTGTGAGAGGCATGTATTTTATGCCACCATTTTTGTCTTTTAAGTGCTATGTTTTTATTAAAACAAAAATACTACAGTTTATTCATTCCTCTAACACCACTTTCCCTCTTACTCATTACAAGTCAGCAAATCTTTCCAGCTTTTTGTGCATTCGGGTAGAGTGTCAATTTTCCTTGTAAATCAGGCAGAGCTTGGACTCTCTCCACATGTGCAATTCTTCAATTTGGTTACTTTGTGCCCAAATATTCACCTATATGGACTGAGCACCTGAAGCAATGACAGAGGATAGATGTAGATCTGCTGAAGCTCCCTGAAACTGCTGTTAAGTGATCCCCATTCTGGTGAAGCCCCAAATTTCCCATACTTAGCCAAGGGCACTTAATAATCCTATTGTCAATTCAGACTTCCTACCCCTGTTAACAAAATTTAAAAATTTCCTGTGGCATTTCCTAGCTATGTTGACATTATTTAGTTGGGATGCAGATACTTTGATTTTGAGTCTTTATTTTCTAGAGTTTCCTCAGAGCTTCATAGCCTCTTCTTCATTCCACTTCTGTCAAGACTGGGAGCTATAAAGTAGAAGTTTCAGAATACCAACAATGTGCTGATTTCCTAAGGAATGCCTTTGAGGGTGTGGTACCTAACATCTAACATTGCTGGCCACAGATCATGAACAAAGATCTGTTGCAAGTACTTTTGATGACTAAGAAAATGTGAGATATATAAAAAAGAATGATGTAATGTCATTCACAACAACTTAGAACACAGGGATAGCAAACTAAATACCACATGTTCTCACCTATGAAAGCCAAACTACCAAAACACAGAAGTATACAGAGTGTGGTACAAAGGGCACTAGAGACTCAGAAGAGGGTGGTGGCAGGGGGATCATGGAAGAAAAAACTATCTGTTGGTACAGTATAATGAATTATTCAAGTGACAGGTACACTACAATCCCAGGTATCAACATAATAAAATTTATCCATCTAACCAAAAAACACTTGTACCCATAAATCCATCAAAATAAATAAATAAATAAAAAGTAATCAACTCTGTAACATGTTTTCTTCATCTTATACTTTCTTTCTATTAAAAATCCATTCTAGGGTAGCGACTGTGGCTCAGTGAGTTGGGCGCCAGCCCCATACACTGAGGGTGGTATGTTCGAACCTGGCTTCAGCCAAACTGCAACCAAAAAATAGCCAGGCTTTGTGGCCAGCACCTGTAGTCCCAGTTACTCCTGAGGCTGAGGCAAGAGAATCTCCTAAGCCCAAGAACTGGAGGTTGCTGTGAGCTGTGACACCATAGCCCTCTACTGAGGACAACAAAGTGAGACTCTGCCTCTAAAAAAAAATCCACTCTAAAATGTTACCCATGGGCTAGGCATATGGGCTCATGCCTATCTATAGTCCTAGCACTCTGGGAGGCTGAGACAAGTAGATTGCTGGAGGTCAGGAGTTCGAGACCAGCCTGAGCAAGAGTGAGACCTCATCTCTAAAAACTAGCTGGGCACCCTTCAGCTGGAAATGCCATCTTCTAGTAATTCACCAAATGACAAACACAAAGGGAAAGAGGAGAGGCACCCGATACATGTTATCTAGGCCTTTTAGAAAACATGGAGTTGTTCCTTTGGTCACATATATGTGAATCTACAAGAAAGTTGATATTGTAGACATCAAGGGAATGGGTCCTGTTCAAAAAGGCATGCCACACAAATGTTACCATGGCAAAACTGGAAGAGTCTACAATGTTACCCAGCATGCTGTGGCCTTGTTGTAAACAACAAGGGCAAGATTCTTGCCAAGAGGATTAATGTTTGTATTGAGCATATTAAGCACTCTAAGAGCTGAGATAGCTTCCTGAAATGTGTGAAGGAAAATGATCAGAAAAAGAAGGAAGCCAAAGAAAAAGGTACCTGGGTTCAACTGAAGCGCCAGACTCCTCCACCCAGAGAAGCCTACTTTGTGAGAACCAACGGAAAGCAGTCTGAGCTCTTGGAACCCATTCCCTGTGAATTCATGGCATAATAAGCATATAACATAGCACACAGGAGTACCAGTGGACCCATGTTTTTAGGTGCTGGAACCTATTTATTTTCCATGAGCTCGTGGCATAATAGGTGTACAGCATAGCACACAGAATAACCAATATACCCCATATAACAGTGATATAAGGTACTGGAACTCATTTCCCATGAATTCAAAAGTCAATCAACGCTTTGTCACATTCAATGGCAAGGTGCCTCCCTGAGCTACTGAAACCTTTTCCCAATGAATTCATGGCATAGTAGATAAAAATAATAGCCTACTGCTACTGTAAAAAATGTTCCTCGTTCATTCACTAAAAGTGTGATATTTTTTCCCCCAAAGAAGTATTAAAGCAAATTTTAATGTGTCCTAAAAAAACAAAAAAACAAAACAAACAAAAAAAAAACTAGCTGGGCATTGTAGCAGGCATCTGTAGTCCCAGATACTCAGGAGCATGAGGCAAGAGGATCACTTGAGCTCAAGAGTCTGAGGTTGCTCTGAGCTTTGACACCAGGGTACTCTACTGAGGGTAACACAGTAAGACTCTGACTCAAATAAAATAAATAAAATAAAATAAAATAGTAAAATGTTACCCATTTTTCATTAATAGCTATTGATTGATTGGAGGTATTTAAATTAATTTTAGTTAAATTTAAATTTTATATGTTTAACTTTATGCCATAATATGAATCCAAACCTCTAAGGAAATATAATTTCATTAGGTGCTATACACTATCATAGATTCTAATGTAAATTAATTACTTTTATAATCGAACATTAATTTGAGAATGTATTGACTCTCTCATGACCTAGGAAACAGTTTAGAGTACTTGTCTTTTGTTAAGTGCCATAAAAAATTTCTTTGTCATTTTTATCGATGTGACACACTTTTACAATTTAACTAATCTATAGATGTTGCCTGAGAATCTTTACCAAAAAGATATTGGAGGAAATGCGGCATCTGGAGGTTGAAGTCTTTGGTTCCCAAAGGCTTTCTAGAAGTATGACCCACATGTGTGCCTTCTAAAAAATGACATCACTTATAAAGAATCCAGAAGCAAAGTTGTTCTTGTGATTTAGAGCAGCATAACTCTCCCTGATAACTCACTGAAGAAAAAGGTATGATGACAGATTTTGTCATGTCTCTTTAAATTACCCAAAAGTAATAACCTTGCTTAAAAAAGTAAACTTATTATTTCATGTTAGATGTTTTTGTATGTCTCAATTTATGTATTTTTAATATTACTAATGAATAATTCACTAAAATAGTTGTGCTATATCCAAAGACTGCATGCTTCATTATTTCTGTCCACATGATAAATATATGCTCATAGAATAGACTAAATGTTTCTGATTTTAGTACTGATTTTAGGCAATTTGTTTTTAAAAATATATCTGATCCTCTGTTTGTGACAGTGTAGGTTAAAAGATTGAAACTATAATGATACAACAGTTCCCTAGGAATTGAAATATCATACATGCATTAATTATTCTTGAACTAGATTTTAAAGGATAACTCTCGTATCTACATGCATTTCATGGAAATGGTAATGTAAACAAATATACTATTTGAAATGTTAAAAAATATGTCAAAGTATCCTGTATAGTTATTACTATGAACAACTTGTGATATTTCCTGCATATTATCATCTAGAAAAGCTGAATGCTGATTATTTTAATATATAATTGTATTTCATCTGTTTAACAATCTACAGGAAGTTAGCAATGTTGCTTATACTATTGCTGGCCACCTTTAAAAATTACAAGGTAAGGCTCGGTGCCTGTGGCTCAAGTGGCTAAAGCACCATCCACATACACCTAGCGTGGCAGGTTCAAATCCAGCCCGGGCCCGCCAAAACAACAATGATGGCTGCAACCAAAAAACAGCCATGCATTGTGGTGGGTGCCTGTGGTCCCAGCTACTTGGAAGGCTGAGGCAGGAGACTCACTTGAGCCCAGGAGTTGGATGTTGCTATGAGCTGTGATGCCATAGCACTCTACCCAAGGAGACAGCTTGAGGCTCTGTCTCAAAAAAAGACTTTAAAAAAATTAAAAAGTAAATCATTTCTAAATATTACTAAGGGCTTGGTGCCTGTGGCTCAAGTGGCTAAGGCACCAGCCACATACACCTACAGTGGTGGGTTCGAATCCAGCCCAGGCCAACCAAACAACAATGATGGCCACCACCAAAAATAAATAAATAAATAAATATTACTAAGATAAAAGGAAACAGAAATATACTGAAGTTTCTCTTAGACTCAAAAGTGTGCCTTATGTTGCATTTTACCATCATGATATACTCTGAAGGAGATCATGTAAAGTAACTTTAGCATAGGGAAACTTGAGAATTTGAATAAACAGAGGAGAAAAATAAATATTTAATTGTTAGTGGGAGCATGAGAGTGAAACTTCTAATGGCCACTAACTAAGATGTGGTTTTGATAAAACAAATCAAAACTAATTATTAAGACTGGTTTGTTTCAGTAACCAACACCATAGTCAATACTATCAGTCAATACTAAATATTGCATTTTGATAGTTTATAGCACTTTTCATTTAAATTTTTTTCTTCATTAGTAAAATTAGAATAATAAAGGAATCAAAAATAACTAAAAGACTTTCTGTAGAAAAACAACTAGCATAAATTTTTGCCAAAGCATCATTGAAAAATCATATGAATATAAACCATGCAAGTAATTCATCATTATTGTTATACAAATAAAATGGTGGCATAAATTGTAAGATATTCTTGAAATGACACATGAATTATACATAAATAACAATGGAAAATGCTATATACATATAAATATATATTTTTTCAGACAAAGTCTCACTCTATTGCCCTGGATAGAGTGCCATAGAGTCATAGCTCACAGTAACCTCAAACTCTTGGGCTCAAACAATCCTTTTGCCTCAGCATCCCAAGTAGCTGAGAACTGCCTCAATGCCCAGCTAGTTTTTTCTATTTTTAATAGAGACAGTATCTAGCTCTTGCTCAGGCTGGCATTTTATATTTTAAAATTATAACCCACAAGTCTAGGTTTTTACAGAAGAAATTAAATAGTACTAAAATTAAAGCTCACTGCCAAATTAATTAATTTTACTCCTAAAAGGGTAATCAAAATTGAAACATTTTTTAATTGAATGCTGTGACACAAGCCAAAAATAGGCAGAGATTAGAATATTTAATATTTAATTAGGAGATTTCAGAAAAATATAGGAAAGCATATAGTTTAAGAGGCCTGGATAAATGTTTAGCATTTAATTAAATAGTGGAATACATTTCTGGAAGAAAGAAGGATCTTTATTACAGGAGCAGTGTCAGGTGGAATAAGAGGTGAAGTAGAGCAAAGTGAAGGAAATGGCCACACACTACCAACAGGAAAACAAAAGCAATTTGGTTGTGAATATAATCACATTTTTTATAGATGGCATTGCAAAGGAATGTCTTAGAGAGCAACAGTGAAGTATAATCTATTATTCCATTGTCAGAGAAAACTCATTCATTCATTTATTCATTGACCTAGACACTTTTTAGAGCAGCAGAGCAGAAAGAATAACTAAAATCTGGACCCACAGGGTTGATACAGAACCTGTCATAGGTCTGTCTATGTAGACTGTTCAATATTAAAGGGGATGAGAAAATGATCCCTGGGTGTGTCCCAGCAGGACAATTAATTACATTAATTCCCTCCATTCTAGGGAAATAATGTACATGTGCTCAATAGTAAAAGGTTGAAGAGTCTTGATCTCATTTTAAATTCTTTATGTGCTTAGCTCTCCAGTCCTATGATTTTTAAAACTAATGTGGGATGTCAGTTGAGTTGGAAAGGGACCTCATAAAAAAAAATATGCTCACCCATTGACTTCAAAATACTTGCCTTTTTTCTATTTCTTCTATCTTGATTCCTTGTAGAAACCATACACTGATGCTGATAGCTAGCTACCTTTATAGGTGTAATGGGTTGTCTGCCTTTGTGGGTTTTTGCATCATCTTACCACTTTCTTCTTCATTCTAGGTTGCTGTAGCATATTAGCAGACATGGATAACTTCACCATCTTCACAGAATTGCTCCTCATGGTTATCTCAAGTTCCCAGGAGCTCCAGGTGTTCCAAGGTCCACAGTTCTTAGTGATATACCTTGGAGCCTCGACTGGGAATCACACCTTGTTACCATCATTATGATGAACCCACTTCTTCACTCTCCATTGAACCTTTCTATGAGCAATTTATCCCTCATAAACCTTTGCTGCATCTCAGTGTTTCCAAATTGATTGTGAATTCTCTGATATGTAGTAAGCTTATCTTACTCAAAGATTGTGTAGCTCATCTTTTCTTTTATATTTTCTTTGCATCTGTAGAGCTTGCTCTCCTTATAGTGATGTCCTATGACTGCTATGTTGCCATTTGCCACCCTCTGCACTATGGGTTGACCATCACCCCACCTAAGTGCACACAGGCTCTTGGGTCAGTGGCTTGGTTTATTCTGCAAGCCACACAGACAACCTGTTCAGGCTTTCCTCTACAAAATCCAATGTGATTCATCACTATGTCTGTGATATTACCTCAAGTCATGAGAATATTGACTTCAGATGTCCAGTTTTCTGAATCTGTGATCTTCACTGTAAGTACTTGCCTTGTCTTATTATGTTTTGCCTTTTTGTGTATGTCATATTGCTGGGAGCTGAACTCCTGGGAGGCAAGGACCCCCAGTTTTGAGGAACTGCATTTGAGTCAAGGACGAAATGCAACCTGGCCCCAGCTATTTCCTGTTATGGCTCGTTCCTGAACCAGATTAGAATGGAGCCATGCCCTTTTGGTCAGTACAGACTATTGAGAATGCTATTTTGCTCTTAGGCTGTTTTTAATCAAGTTATACAATTATGACAAAACCATGCTTTCAAGGTACCCTATATAAAAGCTGTGCAATAAATCTAAGGTTGCCTTTCCTATTGAGGAAAGGTCCTCCTGATCCCGCTATTTTTCGTCTCTCTTTTCCATCCTGCCCTGGTCTACTCCCAGGGTCTCTAGGGTTCCCAGCAGGTGACGCCCCAAACAGGAACCTGAGGAAAACTGACCCTGTGGGACACCCCAAAAGAGTAGTTTTGCAGCGCTGCAGTTGACTCATACATGAGTCCTTAACATCAAGTAGGTCAGATACTTCTGTAAATTTAGGTAATTGAGGGGGTGCATTGTTCGTCAGGAGTAAAGCATGGGACAGTTTGGGTCAAAGGACTGTGATTTGTATGTACAAGTGTTAAACTCTATGCTCACAGCTCACAGAGCCTGGGTGCAGATTCATCAATTGGAGCGTTTGGGGTTTTTTTTGCAGCTTGTGCAAAAGTTATGTCCTTGGTTCCCTGAGGAGAGAACTGTTAATCAGGATACTTGGGCTAACATTGGGCCCATTTGAGAGCTTATTACACTGCTTGAGGGCCTGATGGGATTCCCATTGAAACTTTTACCATCTGTAATTTGGTAAAGGATTGCCTTGACCTAAAACCTGAGGTTGAGTGAGTAAAGTCCCCTCCAGCGCACTCCCTTTGTGTCCACTCTTGATGATAGGGACGCCTCTGATTTTCTCTCTAAAGAAGATTGTCTCCAGAGGAAGTGCAACAGCTTGAGGAAGAAGCCACTTTAATATCATGAGGAGGAAGAATAGCCTCCTGGGGAAGAAAATTCTAGTGTGATTTTGAGGGAATGCCTACCAAGGATTTGATTAAAGCTTTCACAGCCTTACAGGTTGCCTTTAAGAAAAAGGAATAGGATTGCTCCCTGTTCCCTCCCTCTACAGCTCCAGTTGTTCTGTCTGCTCCCTGGGCTCCTGCAGTGCCTGTTCCCCAGGCCTCTGCTGCAGCTCCTTCCCCTCAGGCAACTTCCCCTTTGCCATGCTGGGGATTCCACCGCATCTTCCCCATCTGCTACTCTGTTGTTGTAGCCAGCTTTGCATTTGGCCCATGACGCGGGGGAGGATATGTCAGGCTTCCATACATTTCCTATTTGTGTGGATCCAGCTTCTAACCAGCAATACCATGAACCCATTCCCTTTAAAACTTTGAAGGATATAAAGGCAAAGGTCTCTCAATAAGGAGCTACTGCCCCTTTCATGATGGCCATGATAGACTTCTTAGGGGATGACACCTTGCCACCTAATGATTGGAAAATTATTGCTAAGGCATGTCTTTAGGGGCAGGGGGGATATCTTTTGTGGAAGGCAGAATACATGGACAAAGCTGATGAAATGGTTCGGCGCAACTGCCAAGCTAATGATGGAGTTTCCTATGATATGCTCACAGAAATAGGAAATTATTCTGATATTGCAACCCAAGTTAATTTGCCTCAGTTTGTGTACCATCAGGTTGCCACTATGGCACTAGCAGCCTGGAGAAGGCTACCCTCACAGCTCTGAACAGAGGGGCTGAGTAAAATTCACCAGGGTCCTGATGAAAAATATCAAGATTTGTTGCCAGCTGCTGCAAGCTGTGGGGCATGTAATCGCTGACCCTGAGGCTGATACTTTGATTGTTTGCCAATTAGCCTTTGAGAATGCTAATTCTGCCTGTCAAGCTGCAATCCACCCTTATGAAAAACAAGTTTCCCTGGAAGACTATATGTGCCTCTGTGCAGAGGTTGGATCTTCTCACGTTCAAGGGGCCCTGTTCGCAGCTGGGATGAAAGAGGTACCCATTGGAGTCGTGTATCAGCAAATGCAAGGAAATAACCAACAGGGTAAATCCCCTCATGCTTCTGGGCCCCAAAGAAATGACAGTTATTTACTGTGGAAAGCCTAGTCATTTTAGTAAGCACTGTTCACAATGCACTCAGGAAACTTCAGCACCTACGTGCCCATGACTCACTCACTTCTTTATGTACCAAATGTTAACAAGGCTTTCTTTGTGCTAATGAATGCAGATCAAAAACTAATTCTCAGGGCAGGCCTCTTAAGCCAACTTTGGGGAAACTAGGTCCCGGCCTTGCCCCAGACCCACCAAACAATAGGGGCAGTTACAACCAGGGGGAGACAGTCCTGTCTCAACAGTCCTTACTCCCTGGAAGCACATTGAATCCCTTGAATACCTCAACTATGTATTAACCCCAGAGCTAGTGTTGGACCCCAAATGGGGTCCAGCCACGATAGCTGCCCCAAGGAACAGTCACCAGACTCGGGTCGATGCAAAAGTAAGAGGAGAGTTTATTGCTGATGTGTCAGGGTCCCTCAGCCGCTCGGGGAGAAAAGACCTCGAGCCGCTGTTACAGCCTGGTCTTAAAGCTAAAAAACCGCAAGGAGGGGTAGGGGGTTGAGGTGAGGGCGGTTGGGCTTGAAGGAGGAAAGGAAATTGTTTTATGGACGCTTGGAAAATTTTGCAAGGTTTGCAAGCTGCGGTTGGGCAACCGAGGGGTTCTGGAAAGTTTCTAAGTCTGGCACGTCCTGGCACGTCCCTCGCGTCCTGGGGGGAGCGAGGCCGGAGGAGCAAGAGGGGCTGAAAGGCAAGGGATATTCAAGAGGGTCCTTCAATCCCCCATTTATTTTTGGATACTGGCTTTAATCTTAAAGCCCTGTCTCATGATGCTGTTGTACAAGTTGATATTGTTGGGTGAGTAACAGTGCTTGTGTTGTGCTGAGTCTTTCACGGATAAAAGTGAGTAGCCGGGAGAATAAGCAAGGGCCGAAGGTGAGGAGGAGGAGGAGTATAAGGATAGGTCCCGCTATGGT
>CAUYQV010123902.1:0-24140 GCA_963574575.1 Galagoides demidoff | reverse complement strand
TAGGATTACAGGTGTGAGCCACCGTGCCAGGCCTCCCAGCAAGTCTTAATAAATTAATGCTCATGCAAGCCCTTGTAGAGTGAGATAAATACTAAAAATAATTAAATATGGGCGGTGCCTGTGGCTCAAGGAATAGGGCGTCGGCCCCATATACCAGAGGTGGCAAGTTCAAACCCAGCCCCTTGCAAAAGCTGCCAAAAAAAAAAAAAAATGATTGTAACATTTAGCTTTGGTCAAGTTGCTTTTACCATAACTTACAATTGCCACCATAGCTGAGTGAAATTTATTTCATAGATTACAAATGTACTTAATTCAGAAAAGCTTTCACCATGTATAACAAGAAAGGTATAAAACTATACCCTAACAAATTATGAAATTATGTATAATCAAATCACCTCTTATAATTGTTAGGCTATAGTTTTTTAGATCTCTCTGTTGAGCCAAACCCAAATGGATGTTTTATATTTTATATAAGAACCTCTCAATTTCCCACAATTTTCTCTTGTTTTTCAAAAGGTACATTTCCCAGTGATCAGATATGCTAATGTTAGATAATTTACAATTTGCATTTTGAGATATGTTGTAGAAAGAAAATCAGCTAAGCGGGTGGAGCCTGTGGCTCAGTGGGTTGGACGTGGCCCCATATCCCGAGGGTGGTGGTTTTGAACCTGGCCCCGGCCAAACTGCAACAACAACAAAAAAATGAAAGTCAGCTAAGCCATTGATATAGGCCAGAAAATTTCAAGAGTTCAGATGTCTAGAAAGGTCTGCATTACATATTAAATATGGGAGAAAATGAAGGAGAAGAAAATCAAGGAATAGCTGGTAGTAGTTGGCAAATTTGTGAAAATAATTTATATAAAATAGACTTTCTATAAGGTTATAAACAGATAAATAATTATGGTACCTGTCATCACAAAGCATTCTTAATGTACTTATTGAAACCAAAGTACCATATTTGGTGATGAGAATTTCAGTCATTTTTAAGAACAAAATAACACATTTAATCTAGTTTGTAAAAATTATGAATTACAGCATCTCTGAATCCTTCAACGCAGATTTATCTGAGCATCCCAAAACTGTGTTTAATAGTTCCGGAATTTCTGTGGAGATTCTTGATACTTAGAAACAAAAATCACTTTAGGTGTTGAGCAGGCAACTGAGATGTGAACAAACCACTGCCTTGGTAGTAGGTTTCAAAATCTTCCTGAAGTTGTAGAAAAGAGAAACAAAATGAGTTGCAGGAATACACCTGACAAGCTATAAATAAGTAATTGTATTTTTCACATTTTGATCTACAAACGTTTGGTTGTCCTTCTCTCAGCCAAAGCGTACTTTATGGCCTATTGTATTTTATACTGACTTTCAGGAGTTCACTCTTGTGAATTTACCTTACAAAAATGCTTAGACTCTACTACTGATTTTTCCAGACCAGTTAATCAACAATATTCAAGTCAGAGAGGAGCTATTTATTGGTCAGCTAAGTGAAAAAAAGAAATTTTAAAACTTTGAAATTTCATTCTATGCCGGCTGGATAGAATTCTCCCTCAGAACACCTATCATCACCCAAATCCATTCATTCAGATCAGAGCACCCAAGACATTTGGGGATGGTGACAACTGGTCCTTCACAAAACAGACTGTTCGTACTGTATGGCTTTACTTTCTCGTCAGAACCTATCACTGGCCTTCAGAACAAAAACTCAGCAGCAGTGAAAAAAAGAGAAAGGAAAAAGGGCCTTTGGTGGTGCAGGAGGCATTTCAATAAGCCTAAACCCTAAGTGACAGATGAGGAATTTAAGCTGCTCAGTATAATTCTACAAATGAGGTGTGTGAAAGAGGTTTTCATTAAAATGAGTCTCACTTCACGCAGGCTTATGAGTCTTCTGGATGGCGTTCTCTGACTCTCATTAAAGGACTTGCAAAATGCAAAACTTCTCCTCAGTCTCTCACGCTGGCTCCCTATATGTTTATGTATACGTGATATATGAATTTTACCAGGAAAACATCTTGAAAGAGTATTTGAACTGAAAAGTATATTCAGAACATGAATTAAACAAGAGTTCTGTTTGATCTTTTCTTGAGAGAAGTACATTTACATTTTCAAATGTGATCATTTATTAAAGTGCCATAGTTTGTATTAGACGTTGCAGAAAAGATCACGCTTGCTTGCCGGGGTGCAGGCTTTGGCTATGAGTGAAGAGATTAACAAATAGGTCTTAGGGCACATTTTGATTATTCCATGAATCTTTTAATTCCTTGTAAATGCTAGAATTATTAGAAATAGGCTTTTAATGCATTTCTCCGGGGTTTATCATAAAGTAAAAATCAGTATTTAGAAAGTCTGGATTAACTTTATCATCATCTTACTTGAATTATTTTCCATGGATATTCATATTTGGATTCTTTTAACTGCCTTTATTCTTATTATGTTCAACCTATTTGTATACTCTTTGTAAATAGGTGCACGTATTTGCACAAGCTATTTTCACAACAGGAAAATGCCTTGTGTGTGAGTCCTTAAATTTCCAGAAAGATATAAAAAGTAAGAGAAATTCAAGCAAAAGACTTAATGTTATTCCTAGAAACTTGGTTTCTGTTGTGATGAAGTATTAGAGTTTGTTGTTTCATGTTTGCGTAATGAAATAATTACCTAATCATGTCAGCTATTTTTACGTGAAGGGACTGCACATATATTTTAAAAACTCAATGTGTATAAGAGGAAATTAAATGACACCAAGATTTCTATGACTTACCTTAGTGACTTTTACAAGCTGGAAGTTTTGTCCTGTGATTTATGTTTAATAATTTAGCACATTAATAATATTTTAGATGTGGATTGTTGAACATAAGCATGGAGATTATTTAAATGAATATTTAATTTTTATTCACCTTGCCAGAAGACAGAACACGCATTTAATTCCCTGTATGAAAAATAAAAAAGATCAGTAAAAATGGTAATGTGAAAAAGCGTTTTACTCTAGAAGAAATACGCATCTCTTACTTTTTGAGCTACAAATAAATAATAACTGCGTGACATTTGATATTATAGGATAAAAATTATAGTACAATTTCCTCTTATTTTTCAACCAGAAGAGTTTGGGCTTATATGAGGTGCATACTCTCAAAATGTACATTTTAAGTTGGACCTGTTTATTTTTATTCTGAGTATATGAAATAACATTATGAATATTTTATATAACGAGTCTAGCACTGTGCATAGAATGGATATCTGATGAATAATACTTCTTTTGTGTTTGTCTTCAATGTTCATTGCAACAAAAATGCTCTAGAAAAAGCTCCCCTTAAGGCAGGGGAGGGAGGGTATTTACTCACTGATAGTGAGAGTGTGGCTGCAAGCAACACTGAAAATTGCAGAAATAAATATTTTAATACCAACATGGAGAGAGAAGTAAAATATACGGTGGTACAGAGTCCAAAAAACACGATGTACTGTATGTGCGGGCTATTTTCTGATCTTTGGAGTAAATCAGCAATTTAGAGAACAAAATATCACAACCGGAGTATCACACACACACACCCCCAGCAACCAGCAGTCCCTGCACACCAGCTGGGCTACACCGTACCAGGGACTCACACAGGGTAATGCGGAGGTACTTTTGCGAACTCCTGATGTACTTTTGTGATCACATGGTGAATTCTGCTCTAAAAGACTGTTCAAGGCCTCTCCAGAGTACTCAGCGTGCTTAATGTAGTTGAGCATTTGGTAAGAGTTGGCGGGGGTGGGGTGGGGGGGGGTGGGGGGGGGGTGGGGGGCGCGTCTACACCTGACCTTTGCAGATCAAGCTGGAGCATTCCCTCAATGTCCATTTCACCCACTTTAATTTTTTGTTTTGTGGATGCTTTCTTTACACCTTCATCTTTTTGCTTTTAAAAACCCAAATTCCGAGTGAGGGTGTAATCCAGGTTGAAGAATACTGTTGTCATTTTTCTGACTTCCCTTCCTGGCCGGCTGCACACACCAGGGTACCAAACTTGTCTTGGTCCCATTTCTACTCTTTCGTACAAATAACTTGATTTAAATTGTCCCAGATTTGAAGAAACACTATTAATAAAGAAAAGTCTGTCCTGTGTAGGCTGTAATTTAAAGAAAGAGAAGAACCCTCAATAAAAAACCTTTCTCTGCATGTGTGGAAATGGGGATAAAGTCCCCCCAATTATTGGTCTAAAACAATCTCTGTAATCTCATCTACCATCTGCCCTGATTGGCCGAGAATGACTTCTATCCTTATTCAGTCCCATTATGGGCAAATTGAGCTTCAGAAACAGAATTTTTCAGACACCAGAGTGTTTTAGGTTGGAACTACTGCGTGCTACTGTGTTGTGAAAGAATAGTGTGTTTAATAAAGGTGAATGGAATTGACTATGCCCGTCAAAAAGGGAAGAAAATGATTAGTTTAATAAACTCATGGTAGACATCTAAGGCTTTGGGGTCCTCCCCAATTCATGATTACCCTTGTCTTTAAAAAAAATCCTGTTTCCTTTTTCAAAAAAGTGCACACATGCCCATGAAAGAAACCATTAAAAAGTCACATGACATGTTTGTAAGCAGATGGACTGTTAGAGAATTTTCTCCCGTCCTGTCTGAGTCTCAAGCTCCCGCCCGGGAAGCTTTTTCAGCAACATGTCCTGTGACATCTGAGTCAGCTTTTTGAGGCACCTCTGACTTGGAGACATATATCCACTTAGGATTTACCCACAAGTACAGCTGACTAGTTCTCATTTTTAGGAACTGCAAGAAAAATAAGAAATAGAATTTTTTTGATGTTGCTCTTTCAGTTTCTAAGTTAGAAGAGATAATTCAGGGGTCATAATAAGAGGCACTTTTGAGATTTACAGCCAGATCTCTGGGAGATATTTTTATTTTAAATAAATATTGAAAGTATCAGTGGGTGAGCCAAGAGCTTCTGAGTCTGATCCCAGAGCTGCGATTAATTTCCTCTGTTGTAACGGAGAGGTCGTCTGGCTCCTCTGCCACCATCTTCTTATCAGGAAGACCAGAATAAGATTGTGGTACTCATTGACCTCACAGGGGTAAAATAACAAGCGTTTTAATATAAGAAATAGACATTTAAAATGTCTGGGAAAATGGTCTAGCCTTTTCTCAATACATAAGGCACATATATATTAGATATATTCATTATTTACTAAGGAAAAGATCTCTTGCAGTTATCATAAAAGATAGGCATGTCTTATTTGTGGGCTGAAAAGGAACTGAGTTTCAGAGTTTCTTGGTTTCTAACATGAAGACTTAGGAATGCATCTTGATTCTTACCTTGGTGAATAATCCCTGATAATTCTGAGATTTTAATCCCATAAACAATGACTACTATCCTCCTCTAATGATTCTCTAAAATTGGAAGATTTTGTGCATGTACTGAAAAGTGGAAAGTCTGGTGGTTGAAAATCTATTTAACTGCAAAGCAAATAAATAATTCTAATAAGAAAAACAATAGAAGGCAAGACTTTGAGCCATTAATTGTATAAGGGGCCTCAAAATTCGTTAGGCTATATGACTCTCTCTTGTTAAGTGGTATTGGTCTTTTAGAATAGAAGTGTATCTTATCCAATATCTTCCACAATAATTTCTCTTAGGGATTTTGAGAATTTGAGTCTTTCCTCCTGTGACATTCACTCCTTTATAGCTGAAAATGAATTAATTCTTCCCACATAAAGAAAATATCCAATTTCAAGGAATATAAGTGTAGTTTGTATATATAGTCACAGAAAACACTCTCCGGGGTTAAGACATTTGCTGTGTTTAAATAATCTCTTGCTTAAATCAAAAACTTAACCCTCAGAGTGTCATGTCTAGAACTAAAGCCTATATTTGGTAAAAGAATATTCTCATATTTTGTTCTCAATATAACTTGTGTTATTGTGGATAAACCAAATGTCTTTGCAATTTGAAATTGGCTTATTAACTAGAGTAAGCTAGCATGAGAGCTGCTTTATAGATAAAGGAGAATAAACATCATGGGAGAGTTGAATGGTTTTAAAGATTACGTGAACTTTCTGTAGCTGTGTGAAGTCATCAAGAATACTAAACATATACATAAAACATAATTATTTTCTTAGCATTTATGCCTCTTGACAACAAGATACTAATGATTCATATTGAAAGTAGAGACCTTGGGTTATTAGTCTCAGCACCAGGTATTTTGTAACATTTATTAATCATCTATAATACCTTTGTTGAATGAGTGAAAATTATTCATTTTGGATTATGTGTGTCAGTTAATGTTGGAAACTACATGTGAATGTGTGTGGGTTCCATAGAAGGGCTACATCGATAATACAAAGGACTACAGTATGTTTAGAAATTAACACTCAGGGATGATTTCCATCTCTACAGAAACGAAACTCTGCTGAAGGTAGAAGATAGTTGCTTTTGAAAGAAGAGAGGGAAGATGGCAAAACATGCGGAATCAGAAATTTTAAAATCTTAATCTCTGATTTTTTACCTAACTATGTGGCCTCTGGGAAGACAACCTCTCTTTTTACTAAATTGTGGCATAACAAAACCGACCTCCTTTATGTTTTTATGTGTTAATCAGGTGTTGGTGGCAAAGCTCTCTGAACACTATAGAATATGCCAGAAATAATGAGCCAAATCCCCCCATGTAGTGTCTTCTTTTGGGTTATACACATGATAATTCTCTCCATTTAGAAAAGTGTGTGAGGAGTAAATGATACTGAGACTTTGAAGGAATTTTTGGTGGAAGAAAATGTTATTAAGCCTTTTTAAAAGGTCTTTCTTGGCCTGCATATCAGAACTGGTGATTCTCAGAGACAAGCCATCTAGCTTCCATTAACCAATGGTTAAAAAATACAATTTGGATATTTTGTTTCATAGTAAACAACTGATAAAGAATGAATTTATGTTTGACAGTTATAGTCATCAGATGATGATAGATTAGGATCAGATTCCGTTGTGACTTGATGATCACCCCAATTTAGACTATTTTTAATAAATTAGCCCCAGTCAAAACTGCAAAAAAATAATAAAAATAAATTAGACTCTTTGCTCTGAGCACCACATGCCTTCTTAAAAATTCTGTTACTTTGAAAGAGGAAAATAGACACCATGGTACAAATAACAGCTGTGTAGGATCCTCTTAAACAGTCACTGACAGTTCAAATACTTAGCCACGTCTTAAGATGTAAAGAGCCACAGGGTATCTACAAAAGGAAAAAAATTACAGGGCAGCGCCTGTGGCTCAAAGGAGTAGGGTGCCAACCCCAAATGCTGGAGGTGGCAGGTTCAAACCCAGCCCTGGCCAAAAAATAAAAAATAAAAGGAATTACAGATGAAGTTGGTAGAGCATAGTGCCACACTTTGTCATATTTTGAACCAAGCAAAATAACAATAATAAATTAAATACTAGAACTGGTTGGTTTATTCTTACTGAATCACTTCCTGAAATAGAGCCACAGTCCTAGATTGTCAGTAAATTACTAAAAGCACGATTATATAATAATGTAAATCCACTGGAGTGATTATTATTGATTATTGGGTAGTTTAGTTTGTTAAGGTATGATGTTCTTAAAGATAAGGTAGGCATATAAGTCTTAATTCAAAGGACTGGCTTTAATGGGTTTTACGGATCTAGACAAAATTCTAGGCGTTAGCATCTCATCTTCAAAATAGTTTACTGCCTGGGTGTGGGGTCTCACAACTGTAATATTAGCACTATGATTGTCTGAGGAGGGAAGATTGCTTGAATTCAGGAATTCAAAACCAGCCTGTGAAAGAATGAGACCCCATCTCTACTAAAAGTAGAAACATTAATCGGGCATTATGGCAAGTGCCCGTAGTCCCAGCTACTCAGGAGGCTGAGGCAAGAGGATCGCTTGAGCCCAGGAGTGTGAGGTTGCTGCGAGCTATGACACCATGGCACTCTGGCATGGTAAGAATGTGAGACTCTGCCTCAACAACAACAAAAAATAAACAACTTTTATTTTTATCGTGTTAAGGAGACTAACTGATCAGACCTTTGATGGAGAAATGAAAAATGTATTGTTTCCACTGGGAAAGAAGTTTAAGCCCAGTTGAAGTTAAGTACTATAAATCCAGGATGAGATGAAAACAAAAGTCTTATATTTTTGGAGAAGTTTCTCTGTCCCACACATGCCAGATATTTCTGTGTGCGTTGCCCACTTGTTTATGAAAGCACACTTATGAGATGGACAGTCTCATACTCATTCAGTACTTCCATTTGGATATGCAAAAGTTTGAACTTTTGATTGATGTCTGATAGTGCACCACATCACAAACCCAGGATTGACAGCCAGGTACTTAAACTCTGAAGTGAGTATTCCCTCTGTTTCCATCACACACCCTAAATATGTCCAGTAATATCATTTCTATATGACACCTCACAGATGTCAACAAATGGCACCAAAAGTTCAAATTCAAATTCTTAAAAATTCATTATTGTCATTCTGCATATAGCATTAACTAGCACAGTGGTTTGATGATTACTCATTTATTTTGACAAAATTCTATAATTATTCCAATTGGTTTAGGCTTCTCTAAAGGTGAAATAAAGGGTAGTATTTAACACCTGTTACATAGTCACACTTTGTCAAACATCAGTCAGTGATATATAAATGTTTATCTTTAAAACTCTGAATTATTTATCTGAAAAATATTTATAGTCAGTTTTGGGGAACATGCCTCAAAGTAGCCCCTGTCATGCTGTTAGTGGGAGAGAAAATTGGCGTTACCTTTCAGGAAAGAAAATGAGAAATGTTGAGAGACTGTTGATAATTCCCCCGCCCTGTGACTACGCTCTTTGAATACTATTCAAGAAATCCATATGTAACAAATAATTGGAGACTAGGACAGATTTATCTCTAAGGATACTCATTGAAACATTTTTTAGTTTTGTAAATAGGATCAAAGTTAGAGACCCAATAAAGGATGCCTAACTGTCTAGATCATAATATACCCATGTTGTGGAATATTATGTTGTGAAAATTATGTTTTAATACTATTTGAGTACTGGTAAAATGCTGCCGAGTTGTGAAGCAGACCAAGATCTTATAAATAATTTGTGGGCTCTTTCTACAAAGCCAGCAATTCACTTGGGTATAGCACAGAGCTGGAATTTCCAGGGTGTATTACTATGCTTTCACCAAAGGCAGAGGAATTAAGAAACATGACTTTTTCTTCCTTTCAGCATCATCATATGAATCAAATTATATGGATCTTTAAAATAACACTGGTGATTTTTAACTGAAAATGGTTTGGCATCTATAACATTTCATTCCATATATACCTAATACTTTAATAATAATAATTGTATCAGGAGTTTGGAATGTAGGTAAATTTGGCTTCTAGACTTTTGCAGTTAATATCTTTTTAGATGAACTTACTCAAATACTTTCATCTTTCCTATGCCTTGGTTTCCAAGGTATAAGACAAAGACATCAGTGATAAACTACTTCCCAGGGATATTTTTGAGCATTAGTTAATGTTTGTAAAGCCTCCATGGAGAGCACGGGATGAATAATGAAATAGAATCTCAATGTAGTGTTATCACTCTCGTCTTTCTCATTAGTCTCTGAGAGGCTCCGTGCCAACTGTAAGCATCTCAGCTGCCAGAATGAAGAGTTTCTATTTTAATTTTGCTTGGAAAAGCGATCGTTGCTTGAACATCTGGGGTTCACCCCAGCATAATTCCAATAATGCTTCTATGGAATCAGGTAGGTGAAGTGTGATGGCCAGTCCCACAAAGGAATTCATATCCAATTTTAGGCCTGCTGTTTCAATTTATAATTTAGCTTACATTTTAAACCTATTAGGAAAAGTAGGATCTAAGTAACACATTAGAGATTTATTTGAAGTTTTTATGTGAGAAAATTTTACTTAAAATTAAATTACATTAAAACTATGTCTGCGGGGAAAACAGGCTGGGCTTAGGATTTTGGTCAGCTCTTTCAACTTATTTTTCTACGTATATAGAATCATGGCCAAGATATGGACAAATGTATAACAGTTGAAAACATTATCCTTTCATTTATGCAAGCATACAGCTTGGAAGTGCCAAATGGTGCTGGGCATATAGATTGCCAAAAGCCACTGACAATCTTGACCCATGGAGGGCCCATGGTAGTAGCACCTGTAAGATCGAGGAGACTTTGACCATATTTCTATGTATTCCCTGTGCCAATGATGCTGTCATTCATTGTCATGTTTGATGAAAGATGAAGAAGTGGATTACTCCAACACACCAAACTTGTGTAGACACAACCAAGACTTTCATTCACATTAACCACATTTCTGGTAACTTATTCGAACCAGGCTCTTCTGGGTCAATCAGATTAAATATTTAGAAAGTAGTTTTCTTTCTTAAAAAAAGACACCTTCAATAATGGAAAACATACTAGACACATAAATATAGATTGACAAGCGTAGTTTACATTATTTGCAAGATTCAGGAAATTAATTTCCATGAAAAGTAAGTAAGGGGCTGAGAGGAAATAAAATAGAATCATATTATGTTAAAATGATTCAAGGACTATAGGTAATAGTCAAGATGTCTGTGATTCACTTTGCTCTTGCAATGTGAATGCAACCCCATAGAAATTGTGTGCAGTCAAGGAAATGTGTGCACACACATGTACAGACTTGCTATGCAGTATGGTAGCCGTAAGCCATATGTGGCTGTCAGCCACATGAAATGTAGCAGGTATTAAAATGTAACTGGATTTTTAAAATGTTCTTCACTTCAATTACCCTAAATTGAAATAGCCACAGCTACCATATTGGACAGTGCAACTTTAGAACAAAAATGTTCATCAACCAAAAGAGCTTTTCAAAAATGTCTATGTCACAATGGAACCACACGTACGAGTGATTATGGTCACGTCATGAAGTGATGGATCATAACTTGATGGGCGTGGAGAGCATGGAAAATGGGGAGCAGTACAGCTTGTGAAACAAAACTGTTGTAACCAAAAATGTTTGCACCCTGGTAGTATTTTGAAATTAAAAATAAAAAGATAAAAAGCAAAAGACAAACAAAAAGTAATCCAAGAAATTAAATATACCAGGGCTTAAATTCTAATTTCAAAAATTCTAGTGATGTGACCTTGGGGAAATTAGCATTCCCTAACTAAATTGTGGGACAAAGAAAATAATATTCAGACCCATATAGTAAGGTTGTTGTAACAATTCAATGAAGTGGGATGCTGGCTGAGATTCTGTCATTTTGTAGTATACAATTGCTATTATTATTATACTGTTATTACTTACCCTGATGTTTTCTCAGATAATAAATACATAAAGGAAAAAACGTGATAGAATGACCCATCACTTGCTCTGATATTCATTTAGCCTGATGCTCCTTTCCATTTGTCTCCTCTCCCTGGTAAAATTTTATTTCACCAAGTCTAGACTAAAATAACTTACACAAAGGTTTTACTTGGAAACAGCAGAGAAAAAACAATCACTCTTTTTTAGAGCACACGGCTGCACACCTACTACTTTGTTTTACTGTTACCGTACTGTTTAGGACACACTATTGGGGATTTGGGAGTGGTTATCTTCTTTTGGGAAAGGACCCAGCATCACTTATATTTTTACTGTATAAATAAGTAAACTAGCTCTTTTTCCAAACAGATAAAACATTGGCTCTGGTCACTAGCACCTCATGAATAGAATATGTCATGAAATACAGCATTCTGCTTCTTGAAGATGATGCTCTGGTTTGTCCTAAGTTGATGCCATAGCCACTCTATGACATCCAAGAGGCGAGGGTTAGGGAATCTCAGATCTGTGTATTTAGTAGGTAGCCAGTGGGGCCAGCAGATTACATTGGCCAGTATACCCCATACAGTTTGAATGATAAGAGGTTAGATGGCCAGAATGAGCTGAGATAACTTGCATTATGAGATAACTTCAGTTCTTTGTGTCTGGCACTTATAGATGAAACACTATAATAGTATTAGTGTCCACAAATAATAAAGAGAAAAGTTTTCAAAAAGCTTTTGTCTCCATTATAGAAACATCCATGTGTTATATGTGAGTCTGTACTAAGTCATTGTGTATAAAACACTTTTTAATCTTGTCACAGTTATAAAGGTATAAAGACCGACCTATAAAGGTGTATATTTAAGGGATATGTGACTATAGAGTGAATGCAGCCTCAGATAATAATGGCATGAATAATAGGATAGGTGGTGTGTAAGGGCATTCCATACTGCATGGAGCTTTGCAGACATTAAAAGGATAACTTATAGAGAGAAAAGAAAATTAGAAATAAATCATGATTTTAAAAAATAAGAAGTAAATAAGAAAGGTGAAAATTAATCTAGTTCCAAAGAGAAGACTACTAGCAAGGTTTGCTAGTCTTTAGAGAATAGTAGCTGGGTCAAAAATTTGATGGGAAAATCTGTGAGTTGATGTAGAAGTAAGTGTATTATTTTGCCTGTTAGCACCAGTTCTTTTTTCTAAAAGATAATATCCACCTCCCCATCTTCATCTTTTCCTCCCCTCCTGGTACTTCTGGGAATTTTTCCACATACTTGTACAAGTATCTCACTCCCAAGAAAGTTGCCATTATCCTATTTGACCTTCCCCAGAACCCATGACTGATCCAGAGTTGAGCATATGACTAAGCCAAGTGGAATTTCTTAATTGAAACTGAGAAAGCTTTATTCTCCAATGGTGGATTTTCTACGATGTAAAAACAATGTTTGCCAACATATTTGGGCAGCTGTTCAGTAGAGATGGAATGAATCTGACACTCGGAAGAAGAGAAGAGAGTTAAAGACAGCACCTGGTGTGTGTAGAGTGCTGGGCTCCATTTGTTTCTGAGATATGTCTAGATATTTACCTTTCCAGAGGTTTTTGGTGTCTAACCTGTTTGGGTAATGAGATACAATAAGTTTATTTTTAAATCTACACATTTAAAAGTGTGAGATGAGATACTTTTACTTGACTAATACAGTTGTTATGGGCAGCGCCACTACCAAGGGTAGTCAGAGAAGATGTAAGACCTCAGAATGGAACAAAGATCAGCACAGAGTAAGACACATGAAAATAAGAACCTTGTACAGAAAAAAATGTGGCTAGAATAATACTACTGATACTTGGATGAGTCAGATCAGTGGTAAAAATAAGAGAGAGGTATGATCATCTCAATTGATGCAGAAAGAGCAATCAACAAAATTCAACACACACTTTCATGATTAAAATGCACAACAAACCAAAGAAGGACTATATCTCAAGATTATAAACGTGATATATGGCAAACCCACAGCTAGCATCATACTGAATGTGGAAATGGTGAAAGCATCCCCACTAAGAACTGGAATAAGTTAAAGGTACCAGCTGTCACCGGTTCTATTCAACATAATGCTGCAAGTCCTAACCAGAGAAATCAGACCAGAGAAGAAAATAAATAGCATCCAATTAGGGAAGAGGAGACCAAACTATTGCTTTTTGCTTATGATATGTCTTAAATCTGGAAAATCCCAAACGTTCTACCAAGAGATTTCTAAAATTGATACATTAGTTCAACAAAGTCTAAGGTTACAATATCAAAGTACACAAATCAGTAGCATTTCTATAGACTAATAACAGTCAAACTGAGAAATAAATCAAAGACACAATACCTTTTTACAATAGCTATCAAGAAAATAAAATACCTAAAAATATACTTAACTAAGAAGATAGAAGATCTCTGTAAAGAGAACTATGAAGCATGGAGGAAGGAAATTGCAAATAACACAAACAAAAGGAAAAACATATGCTCGTGTATCAGTAGAATCAACATTGTTAAAATGTCCACACCACCCAAAGTGATTTGCAAATTCAATGCAACATCAGTTTCACAGATCTTAAAAAAAATAATTCTGCTCTATTTTGGAACTAGAAAATAGTCCAAATAGCCAAAGCACTCTTAAGGAAAAATAAACAAAACACCACCACCATCAACAAAAACAAATATGGAGGCATCACATTATCAGACTTCAAACTATAATATAAGGCCATAGTAACCAAAACAGCATGGTATTAAAACACAAATAGAGACATAGCAATAGAAGAGAACTGAAAAACCAGGTATAAAACAATCTCCATACAGCCAAATGATTGTTAATAAAGCAGATAACAATATATGTTGGGGAAAAGAAGCCCTTTCAGTAAATGGTGTTGGGAAAATTGGATAGCCACATGCAGAGGATCAAAACAGGATACATATTTCTCACCACTCACAACAACTAGTTCAATACTGATTTTTTCACCATTTTAATGATTTTAAGTGTATAATTTAGTGACATTAAGTGTACTCATATTGTTCTGCAATCATTACCATCATCCATCTTCCTGAAATTCCACACAGTCATTTATTAATGGCAGTGGGGGCCAGGGAGTGGTCAGCTACTGACCCTACTGTGGTTTTATTGTTGCATATTTGTTTATGTAGGGAGATGTGGTGTCACAATTTATGACTTTTGTTATTAGACCCTTATCCACCTATTGTGCGATTTTCTCACATCACGCTTTGGTCAGCAGTTATTTATTTATTTATTTATTTATTTTGTTTTTATTGTTGGAGATTCACTTAGGGTACAAGAACTAAGTTTCACTGGTTGCATTTGTTAGGCAAAGTCCCTCTGATAAAAGACTTAAACTTCAGGCATGATATCATAAGAATTCTAGAAGATAATCTTGGAAAAACTCTTGGAGAAATTCTTCTAGATACTATTGAAGGCAAAAAATTATGGAGAGGATCCCAGTGACAGTCACAGCAACAATGGCAATAAGTGGATGGGGCTTGATTAAATTAACAAGCTACTGCACAACTAATAAAATAAAAGACAGAGCAAACAGACAAACTACAGAATGGAAAAAAATATTCCCAAGCTATATATCTGACAAGCAAAGAATGCAAGCAAATCGTTAAGTAAAAACAAACCCATTAAAAACTGGGCCAAAGACCTGAACAGAACAGAAGGTTTTCAGAAAAAAAAAAAAATCACAAATGCCAAACAAACATATGGAAAACTGCTCCAGTCAGGGAAATGCAATTAAAACCACAATGAGATGTCACCATATCACTCATATCACAACTAGAATGGCTTGCATTAAAATCTACAAATAATAGGTGCTGGTATAGATGTAGAGAGAAAGGAATGCTTGTACACAATTGGGTGTAAATTAGTGCAACCTCTACAGAAAGCAACTTGGAGATTCCTCCCAGATCTAGAAGTAGACCTATCATGCAATCCAACAATCTCACTCCTGTGCATCCACCCAAAGGAAAAAGACTTTTTTTTTTTTATAAAGACACCCACCACCCACATTTAAACGTTTATTATAGTAAAATTCACAATCACAAAACTGTGAAATCAACACAAGTGCTCATCAATTCATGGGTGGGTTAACAAAATGTGGTAAGTGTATGCCAAGGAACATTACTCAGCCATGAAGAAGGATGGATTAAGGTCTTTGGCAACAATTGAGATGGAAGTGGAGACCAATATCATAAGTGAAGTATCTAAATAAAGTAACAACAAACACCACATGTACTTGCTAATAAACTAGAACTAACCGATGAGTACACATGTCCACAAAGAGAAGCAAAACTCAGTAAAAATCAACCGGGGTGGGGGGATAAGGGGTTAGGGGATGGGTACAATGAGCACTTCATGGGTGATGGCCCTACTTATAACCCTGACTCAAGCATAACAAAATTGATACATGTAATCAAAAGCATTTGCAGCCCTGTAAAATTTTAAAATTTCAAAAAGAGAGAAAAAAAGAAGTAAATATATAGAGATAGATCTGAGTACCTTGGTTTATATATGCACAAAAACAGAAATGTGTATATGGTCTGTACATCTACTTCAAATATTTTTACAAAAATAGAAGTGTGTATATAGTATGTGTGTCTACATCAAGTATCTAATAAATCTCTTGTTCATAATGCTTAATGTCTGAGAATGCTGGGTGTTTACTAAGCCTTGTTGCCTTTTTCACCGCCCAGGCCTCCTGGCAGGTTGGTGTTGCCAAACTAGTGAGTTCTGACCTCCAGAATATGCACAACCTGATGTGTGCAACTTACAAACCTTCCCCAAACAATGGCCCCGCTCTTGTCCCAAATGGTGTTAACTGAGTAGAGAGAAATGTGAGGATGAAGAGAAGGGAAGACCACGATATGTAAGGAAGGCCTCTCAATGGCCACTTGGAAGGCTGTCCACCGAGAATTAGGAGCTAAACACACATCTACTATTAAACTACTGACTCAGGACAGGGGTCGTTATCTATTCCAGGAGCCAATGTTCGCTTACTGATTACAAAGCTGTTCAGTTATTTTCAAATAATTCATTTATATATCATGGTTCATTGGGTAATTAAACATTAACATACTATTGAGGTAGCAATAGCTGAAAGAATCTGACAACTGATGACGTGCATAGAATTGAAACCACGTTTACATCCCTGCTTCTGTTGGCTCAACTTCAGTAGCTTAAAAAGAACAGTGATTATTATAGAAAAACTTAAATTTGATATTTTTCCATATCGGCAAGGAACTTCTGAATATGTTCCACATTTGCAGCCTTATTCCAATTGATTCTCACGCATCATGTTATCGGCAAATAAAGGTTCCTAAGGGATGAGCACAGTTTGAAATGATCGTCCCAACCATTTGTGAACAGGTGAGAGCTGCCGAGAAATTCCAGGTTCTACTTAAACAGATGCAAGCTTGTTTTGAGAGCACTGTGCTTCTTTTTGAAATTATCTGCAGAAGTGATCTTTGAAGAATATTGGAATCTTAATGAATGTTTAAATGCATCTATAAAATCTTATTTGATTTCTGCTTGTCGAAAAAAGAAGAAAACAATTCTCGACTACTCAGAAATCTATTTTATTCATTATAGTTGCTGAGCTTTAAGGAATTCTGCTAAAGAAAATGAGTAACTCAGGAAGTATATTTAGGCCTTCATACATTTTATTGTAGAGATAAAATGTTGTAGAGGTTTTATGGAGATAGGAAAACCATGATTTCGTCTCATACATAGATCACCGATGCTTGCGTGAGAATATCAAAACAATCAAGCTATTATCTTTACCTTGTGTGTTTTACATAAAAGGAAGTTTTTCTGTGAATTTTCTCAATTTTTTTTCAATTTTATTGACCAGTCTTTTTTAAAATTTTTTAATTTTTTCCAACCCTAAGCCCTATAAACTACCAAATGCCAAACAGTGGATCTCATCCATATGTCTGGAGTTGTATATTTTTCATCTATTAGGTTTTCTGAGTGTTCCATTAAGCCAGATCTCTGTGCTCTGCACATTTCCCTATTCTTCATAAGTGATTATACCAAAACATCCTCATACTGTGCAAATATAGTTAACAATATTCATTTTACAAATATTATTTCACTATAGTGCTTATGCTTAAAATCATTAAGTCCAAAGTGAGATCACCGAGATTCAAACCAGCTACATCCCACATGCATGACCTTGTACGTGCTCCTTAGCGCCTCTAAGCCCCAGTTTCTTTATTGCTAAGAGGTCATAGTAATAATTCATATTACTATTATTGTGAAGGTGATATTGTGAGGATAAAATGAGCAAGAAATTATGTGTTTGGACTGTGGTTTAGATATGTTTGGGTCGTGAATATCCTCCTTTGAGGATGAGTGAGTGTCTACTCTTACTTGTCTCATGAGAAATGGTCATTACAAACAGCCTGGCACCTTCTCCACTTTCCTGCTCTCTTACCATGTGACCTCTGCACATGCCAGTGCCCATCAGCTCCCACCACACGTGGAAACAGCCAGAGGCCCTCACCTGATGCAGGTGCCCAAGATTAAACTTCCCAATCATCAGAGTTCTGATCCACAGAAAACTTTTTTCCTTTAGAAATTGCCTGCCCATGAATATTCCTTTATAGCAATGATAAACGGACCAAGACAGCTAGAACAGGGCTTTAATAGACACAAGGGCTTACTTGAGTTTTTGTGGTTGTTGCTGTTGGTGTCACTAGGCATATTGGAGTCTAGTTGGTGGTGGGGAAGAAAAAAATGGACTAAGAAGTCCCCATCCCTAAATGCCAGGCATTGTGTGAAGAAGATGTATGTTTACCCAAGTGTCTAGTATAGAATATGATACAGGTGTGCGTACGTACTGCTTTAAGAGTAGAGAAGGGACAGTGACATTATTATGGAATGTCTGAAATTTCATAGAGTGTTACATTTGATTTAGCTTAAACAGTTAAGAAGTACATTAGGCACAGAAAGATAAGAAGCCTTTGAAACCATAGAAAACAGAATGGGCATAGCATAGAGCAGCGAACGTCGCTTATGTTCAGAAAATCAAAAGTAATACCTGAGCTCGGAAGTACATTACTGCTTCACTGAGGTTGACTCATTGACCCTCAATGGGCAGCCAGCAGGAGACATGTGACAGTATCTGGAGACTTTATTTGTATGTCAGGGGTTGTTACTGGCCTTCAGCGTGTAGAAGTTGGACATACAGCTAAATACCCCCAAACGAAACAGCCTCTCACCACAAAGAATTCTCTGATCCAAGACATCAGTAGTGCTGAAGGTAACAAAACTCGAGCTCGAAGAAAAAGCAGGTAGAGTGACAGACAACACAGGTGGGAATTTGGGTTGGCATCTACTTTTTAAAAAGTTCACTCTGCGATTAAAAAGCTGCTACATTATGATGACCATATGGAACTCTGACCTATCAACTCCCTGAGGTTTCGGGATATTTATCAGTCGGTGATTGATAAATTAACAATCTACCACCTACTTCATTAAGGATGTTTTCATTTTGGACAGGAAAACACATTTACTTCAAATCTCGCTGTCCTTAGTTATTGAAATCAGTCTTACCATCAAGATAAAAATTCTATCCGCAAGGCTGCCAATCCCTGTCCCCCTCAGGCCTTAGAATATATTTCAAAATCACCTTCTCCACCACACATTCCTTCCCGCAAACTCATTTCCATCTGTACTGTAGTCAGCTCTTTTCCTTATCCCTCTCTCTCCAGCAGATGCTCTCTGTCCTTCTGACATGTCACTTCCTTGATTCCTATTAGTCTTGGAAAAACAAAAGAAGTAGAGTCTTTTTCAAATATATTTGCTTGTCTTTTTAGGTAATCGAAGGCACACAGAGAGAGAGAGAGGGGAAGGGAGAGATGGGAAAGGATCACAGCCAACAGTCACTTTGAAGGCGTTAGCTTTTTAGTAAAAATATTTCTCTACCAACACACTGCTGTATGACTAAAGGAATTCAGGAGCGTTTAGATAATAGCAACAACAAAACAGCATCGTTTGCTGCTTTTCCAGAAGAAAATCAAAGTATTGCTGAGGGGTTCTACTTCCTGCTGATTTTGTTTTTCTAAAAATGTGTATTGATTTCTTCCACCTCGGAGATTCATAAATGTTATTAAAAATGAATGGCAGGTCTGATTTAAATTAAATGTCAGGTGGTTGATAGGTTTCATAATACTTTTTTTAAATTTTAATGACATTCGTACTTGATTTTTTATTAGAGGCATGCAAAACTTAGAATACCAAAATCCACAATCGTATGTGCTAAACGAGCGCATGAATAATGAAGCTCGCGCTTTTTAAAAATAAAAAGGAACAGTAGATCTGTGTTTGTAATGGCTTATTCCAAAGCCACACAGGCTAAGTAACCCTGAGTTACTATTCATTAGACAAGACAGAAACCCCACCTTTGACTTCCTTGCTCCTAGTCTTGTCTTTTAAGCTGGATAATTATCTAAGTTATATCAAATTCTTTGCTGATCTGGGAAGCACTACCTAATATGAGGACATCAAAAGTAGGGCAAGGGGTTGCATTTTATTATAGTTTATTATAATCTCCTTGGGTTGAATGTCAACCTTTCAAACTGCCACAGAGTAGAAGACTTTAAAAAAGTTGTTTTATTGACCCCGAAGGCTTGTCACAGGTTTGAAAGTTCTAGAAAAGTAAATATACTCTATGTGTATTTGCGGGTCTTTTTTCCCCTTGCTCCTTCCCTTTGCCGAGTGAGTGTTCCCTAGCCATAACAACTCAGACTTATACATTTTCAAATATTTTATCCCCAAATACTTGATTGCTCCAAGTACAACCCCTGCCCTGAATCGCTCCTGCCTGAAAAGCATTCAATTATCCAGAAGGAAGAAGCAAGGACGTCCTGAAACCGCTACTCCAGGAACTTGACTAGTTTATCACAGGTAGACAATTTTCTCTCTTTGTGGAGTTTACCCCATGCTGCTCCTCACAATCCAAAGTAACACTTTCATTTTTCTTGACAGTCCTCCTGGAGGCTGCCAGAGAACTCTGCCACCTCCACTTCACTGATGTGTGCATTTCGCCCCCCTGTGAGTTTCCTCTGCTGATTTTTTTTGGCTCTTGCTGACAAAATCTGCAGACAGCAGTGTACATCCTTAACAGAGCCCCTGCTCCCAGCAGGGCGACCCGGGTGCTCACAGCTCACACAAGCTGATCAAGAGCTCCACAAAGAAATACGTCTGTAGGCCACAGGTGGAGGGTGCAAATCTCTACCACTTCTCGGAAGATCCACCCATTCACCCACCCCCACCAATATTTTTTAAAGTAGGAAGGATGACAGCATAAAGACCGGGTTAGTGTATGGAAAAACAGCTTTAGATTTCTTGCTTTCCTGGTCTGAGATGATTTCTGTTCCAGGACCAAACAATAAGACATCAAAAGGCTCCATGGAGTGTGAACGTGAGGCGATCCGTCCAGTCTCACTCTTATCACTTATTCATTCAACAAATATATTTAATCCCCCATGGTCTCTCAGGCACTGTCCTAGACCTAACCTGTCTTTAAAATTCATCCTTTTACATGTATTTTTTGTGAATTCCAGGTTACATAAATTACCTTTGTTAGGTTGAAGTCAGCATTGAAGTTCTGCCCTTGACACAGGAAGGGGAAGGTGCCCTATACCCTGCACTGTACCTGCTGGGTGGGAACTTACCCATCCCCCTCCTATTTGAATTTAATTGCATTTTTCTCTCATGTGAGCATATTTTTTAAAATATTGATTTTTTCTTGTTACTACCAAATTCTCCAGCAAAATAAATGTAATGAAACATTTGGGTTATTTGACATGGCACCTCCTATCAGGTAATGTTTAACTGACTTATTCAGCAAGGGCTTTAAAATCAAGAGTATTGGGGGCGGCGCCTGTGGCTCAAAGGAGTAGGGAGCCGGCCCCATATGCTGGAAGTGGCAGGTTCAAACCCAGCCCCCACCAAAAACTGCAAAAAAAAATCAAGACTATTATACAGAATTGAGATGCTGAGTGGAATCATAAATATTTATAATTCACTGACTTAGTGACTCATTACCTCAAAAATCCATATAAATGATCAGAAATCATCTAAACATAAGTAATTTTGTTATGTCCAAAAATTGTTTATATAGACTTATATGAGATTAATTGCATTTTAAACCAAAAAACCACATATATTGTATATATAGATATATATATCTGTATATGTCTATGTGTGTGTATATATATAATATATATACACATATATGTATACTTAAAGTATATATACACACACATACACTTTAGGCTTATATATACACACACACATATATACATACTTTAGGTATATATATATACACACATAGATATATATGTATATATTTGTGTGCATATACATATATATATATAATTTTTGGTTTAAAATGCAATTATTTTCACATAAATCTCTATATACACACATATATGTATGCATATATACATATATATACACACATATATACGTATTCCACTTCAGGTATATGCACACACACACACACACACGTGCATATATATGCCTAATGTGGAAAAATTTAATTGCAATTTATTATACTCTACTATCTTTCTAAAGCGTGGTTCCAATGCTAGAATTGTTTCATTACAATTTTTTATAGTTTCTGTTTACTTACCTAATACCAAAACTGACAACTATTTCAATGGGGAAAAGGAAAATGGGTTAAAAGAAACTTACTATCACTTTTATTTAATGAAAGAGCTATTTATACTATATGACCACAAATGGATATTTGAAAAATCTACAAATAGCACAACAAAAGAACCAGATCACAACACCGTAAGTCAATGCAGAATGGCTTGTTGTGGCAGAAATAACCCAGACTTCAAAATTTGAACCCCTTTGGCTTCAAAATTGTACACAGCTGCAAGAGTACAGATTCTAGTTCTAGAAATTAATAAACGAAATGACTAAGTTCTAGAAAGTATTAATAGTCATATTATTTTATCTAGGAATTATTGCTGCTGACAATTTAGAGTATCAGCTTTCTTTATGTTAGTGTACATTTAATATATCTCCAACCAGATTGGTATGAGGTTTAAATGAGATGTCATACATATTTTAAGCTTACATATCATAGATAAAATATATAAATCACATGTCCAGCCACCGAAAATAGAGAAAAACTTCTACTTTTTATGATAGTACTTAAAGAACAGCAATGTCATCTTCCTTTACTCTTCTTTAAAATTGATTTTATTTACTTAATTTATCTTCTGTCACAGTATACTATGAGTTTTATAATAGAAGCAGTGTCTTAAATATCTAATGTCTTATAAGAATTACCCTCCAGTGCTGAGCAGATAATCTGGCATGGTTGTATTTCAGCTGGTAACAATATAGCAAATACCCAGTCATTTCACTCCAATAGATTAATGTTAATTGGACCTGTAAAGATGCAAATTTCTTGGTTTGCTCCATGGTTGAAAATTATGTTCTTTCCCAAAAAGGCTGCGACTCTTCCTAACAAATGAAAAAGAACAAACATGGTTTGTTGGGGATCTCTTTTGTAATTTTTTTTTTTTAAAGAAATGAGGTCTTAACTAAGTTGCCCAGACTATAGCATACTACAGGCTCAAACTTCTGACCTCAAGCAATCTTCCCACTTCAGCCTCCCAAGTAGCTGGAATGCAGATATGAGATCTAATTTTCATCAGTGTCCCTTATTAGCACTAAATTGACTAAGCTATAATTCACACTGTTTAAGACAATGTAAGGAAATGAAGCAATTAGAGATGCGTTCAATCATTCTTGAATGAACGGTATTATACTATATAAAAAGTAGCCAGATTTGGAGAGTGATTAATGGTATGAATGATGCGATTAAATCCAATTTGACAAATAGTAAATTCAGAAAACAGTGGAGAAGATGGTGTCACGCAATTTAAATTTGAGTTCCCATTCTACGACATTGTCACTTTCTTAGCTTTCGTTTTCCTTCATTTATGAAAATAAAAATTATATTACCTGCCCCCCTACTATACAAGACTATTCTGAAGTAGGTAATGTCTTACTGCATCTTATGAACTTTTATGTCTTATTCAAGCGATATGTATCAATGAATATGACACCCATTGTGCAAAGCCCTGCAGAGGGTTCACACCTGAGTAAAACACAGTCTTCATCCATGGAGGGTTTATAACCCGAGGAGTTACTAGACTCCTAAAAAGTTTAACTACACAATCTTGGGCTGATAGTTATATAAATATTATTTTTTAATTCGTTTGGCATGATGGTTATTTAAATTGTCTTTAATCAGTTTGAAATATATATATACATTTTTACTTTGAGCATTATTTCCATTTTTATTTAACCGAGGGGGTATAGCTCAGAGGTAGAGCATTTGACTGCCAGTTTTAATATAATAAATGGTGAATGTTGTTTTAATTCTTCAAAAGTATCTGCAATTTCTATCCATGCCTTTTTTCCTTTTCCTCTCTTTTTTTGAAATAATTATTTTTGATTATTCCATTTTTCCTCTCTGAATGTATAATTCTCTTTTACTATTTTAATAAGTACTTTTGCATTAATAAAATATACTTTGATACTTTTAATCTATTCTCAAGTAACAAGGCAACTTGGAATACTATTTCTCCATTTACTTCAATCTTGAATTAAAGCCTATTCTCATACATTTTAATTCAAGTGCGGATGTATTTTTGATAAAATGGCTTCCTTTCCTTTGAGCAAATACCCAGCAGTGGGATTGCTCTATCAAATGGTAGGTCTACTCTTAGTTCTTTTAGGAATCTCCATACTGTTTCCTCCATAGATTATACTAATTTA